>JANRGW010019795.1:0-23626 GCA_024733675.1 Psilopsiagon aymara | reverse complement strand
GGGTGGTGAGCGGTTGTATTCTCTTCCCTTGTTATTTCCCTTATCATTATTATTATTGGTGGTAGCAATAGTGGTTTGTGTTATACCTCAGTTATTGGACTGCTCTTATCTCAGCCCATGGGAGTTACATTCTTTTGATTCTCCTTCCCATCCCTCTGGGAGTTGGGGGGAGGAAGGGAGGGAGTGAGAAAGTGGCTGTGTGGTTCTCAGTTATGGCTGGGCTTAAACCATGACAGGGCCAAACTCTAATTTAGATCCAGCTCTAAAGTTGCTCAGGACCCTGTCCCCAGTCAAGTTTTAAGTATCTCTAGGGGGTGAGAATTCCATAAGCTCACTGGAAAACTTATTTTAATGTTTGACCATCATAATTATGAAAACTTTTTCATTCCTTGCACTTGAGCTGAATTTCTTACATTGTAATTTTGGAGGCAACTGGAGCTGCTGTCAATGTGTATATTGCTGTCATTATTTTTGGTGCCATTGATAGTGGCATGACTGTGACTGGCCTTAGCCTGAGGACTGCTGGCTGCAGCACAGGGTGAGACTAAAGAGTCACTGACTTTCTAATGCAAAAGGCTGGTGGAAGAACTGGAAATACTTCATGCCTCCTTGGATCTCACCTTTAAAACAGCAATAGTCTGAGCTCTATTGAAAAAAGATCTCTGTATGTAGATACTAATTATTTCTGAAGATGAGAAATTGAGAGTGCAAAAGCCATTGTACTTATGTATTTTGATCACAGTACTAAAAGTAGATAGAAAAATAGCAAAAGATATTTTCAGATACTAGATGATCTTAAGGTCCCTTTCCAACCCTTACTATTCCATGATTCTATGATTAAAATAAATATTTTGATAGAAAAAGAAGTGGAGCCAGATGTCATACACTGGCTGTTGGACTTCCGAGTGGATAGAATGCTAAAACTTCCCCAGCTGGTACAAAAAGAAGAGGTTGTTGGTTTGGTAAGAAATTAAGTTTGTCTTGTTGACTGGCTTTGTTCAGTGAACATTAAGGGTAAAACATTCAAAACTGTAAGATTATACATACAGGAAGAGAATGATAGATGCTAACTAATTTGATGCAAACTACCAAATAATATCCAGACATTAATATTTTTCTTACTACCTATCTAGGACATACTTATTGATTGTAAGAGAAAATATTTTGCTTGCATTGTATAATGCATGCATATATATTGTTGTTTCATCCCAAATACCTTCTTCAGTTGCTTTTATGGCTTTTTTTTTTTTTTTTTTTTGGACGGCTTGGAAAGAAATCAGCTTTGTTAAAATATTTCTAAATATTTATTTAACTTCTAGTATTCATAGAGAGATGTATGCTGATTTTTCTTAAGCTACATTAGAAACTTGATCCTCCTGAATCTGGAAGTCAGTATGAGCTCTACCTGAAAAACAGAAAGATATACTTTAGATGAGAACTGTAACTAAATATTCTCCTCAGTGTCATTTATCTTTTATATAACACCATTTCTGTGTGTCTAAGGTTCTCATGCTTTTGTTACACACTAAGCAGACAACCAACAAGAATCTTTCAAGTTGATCTCATTTCTTTTCAGGGTACAGCACATCATATTTTCAGTTTCTGTTACTAACGGAAAACTTAAGTAAGAGATGTCTCAATTTTCTGTAATATGTTATTATTCTATAATTTATTTGTATTTTTTAGTTTTAACTAATAAATTTGCTTAAACGTTGAAATCACCATTATTAGAGTTCAGTAGCATTTATGTCATCCCGTAAATGCATGGAATTGCTGTTATTTCGGTGGACGCACATGTAAACTCTCTAGTATACAAATTAATGTAATCCTCAATCAATGGCATAGATTGTAGAGCGTTTCTGTAAATGTTGTTTCACAAATATTCTATTTTTTTAAAGTTTTTTATTAGTTTCTGCAAGATGTCATGACTCTTAATTTGCATAGATTGCATATCCTAATGACTAGTTACCAGTAGGTAGGTGTTATTTTTACCTTATCAGAGAGAATAATCAGTATTAGCTAATGTGTACAGATGCCTGCACTGTTCTAGAGATTGAATTTTATAACTTATAGGACTATATTAAAATTGAGATAAATAGTTTTACATTTTACTGTACAAAACCTTGTATTACAGTGGCTTCCATTTGTAATCTTGGTACCATTATGTTTGCATTCTTGGGCACCGCTGAATTGCACTTTCATGTCCTCTTCAATATGCCTGTACTGCATATTCTTGATCTTACGGTTCTCAAGTGGTAGGAAGGTGGAGGAAAGAATGGATGTTAATACAATCTTAAGAATCTTTTATTATAGTTTAACTTCTGTCTCCATGGAGATATCTCCATCACCTGTGTCTATATGATATGTCCTGAAAAACAAACAGTTAAGAGGTGTTAATTTCCAGTATCAAAATATGCATGGAGTTGAAATACAGTGAACTATAGCTGCCTCCTGAGAAGAGGGGGGAAAAACTTCATGCAAATGTTTTTGGCAATAGAACTTGGTGAGAATGATCACAAGGTATGTTTCTCATACCCTTTCCCCTGAAGTTCCACCTGGGTTTTGTCTTCCATGTTTCCCAAACCCTCCTGTACCTGCTATCTGTTGATTGGGAGAGGAGTATATGCTGATGGTGCTCTTTCTGAACTACGTGTGCTCAAATAGCACTGGACAGATATTACAGCAAGGCAGAATAGCTTGCAACAGCTAGCAGAACACTAAACTGATACATTCCTATTACCACCCTTCCCTCAATGGAATATAAATTGAGGTGTGCTGCCTATACCTGGCTGCAGGTTTTCACAAATCATCTAGGATTCTAATTGTCTCTCTTTAAAACTCTATTGGTTTCAGGTTTTGTTTTATTTTGTTTGGGTTTTTTTGTTTGGTTGGTTGTTTTTTTTTTTTCAATTGATCAACATCCTCAAAAGTCACAGAAGGGGGAGCATACAGCTTTATAGAAGCTTAGTTAGATTCTTTCCTTAAAATATCAGGCTAAAAATATGGTGATAGCTATTCTATAATTGCAGTGGAAACAATCTTCCTGTCATAAGCATAGAAAAAATGTGATTCCCTGTGCCTACTTTCCAAGTTTTCTGAAACTCAAAAAAGGGGCTTTTTTATTACACAGTTAATTGCAATTGCAGCTGTTTGTTGGTACTAGATTTTGTGATGTACTCTGATTTCTTAGTATCTATATTAAGGAACTAGAACTCAAGAAATAAATATGTCCACTGAAAGTATCCAATTACTAATTACCAACATTAGTAATCAAGGTATTTGCTACCTTAGTCTATAATGTATACTTTTCAACTCTTAGTGGGTTTATTTTTTTATTAATGGGACAACTGCTTTTGATTAACATACAGTAATCTTTCCGTTTAGCTGTGCAATTTTGATACAGTTTTCCATTTGGAAGTTTTATTAATTTTTTATTAACATTCTTTTCTAGATACCGTGTGGAGCAGTTTCTTCATAGCTCCATCTTCATTTATTTTCTAGCTCTAATTCGTTGATAATCAATTCAGGAATATGTTTTTCAAAAAATACTGTTTTGTGGTAGTATCATGGAGATCAAGACAGTCATCAGTGATATGGAAATCTTAGGTATTTACAGAGTTACAGCACTGGAACAGATGAACTTGGAGTATGAATTATTTGTTATTTAGTCAATTAAAACAATATTATCAAGGATTTTGGAACCATAGTGTGTTGTAGTAGATGTTGACGCTGTTGAAGTTCATAGGAACTACTTGTTTATAAAAGATACAAGAAAGAAGATAAAAATAAATAGATTACGGCACTCCCTGTTGAAACTCTATACCTTTATTCCAGTCCCTGCTCAGAATAGTGTATATAGCATATAAAACTACATCAGAAAAGCATCCCAATACCATGTAGTCCCATGGGTAGGTCATTCTCTATTTTCTGCCAGAAGCATCCCTTTTGTTGTGTAAGGACTCTATACACAGTAAATTGGAGGTGTCAGTTTAAACTGAATTAGAGTGTGAAAATGGATGTTACAGTGCAAAAAGCGGAATGAATTAGACATGATTTGACTGAAAACCCACCTAACTTCTAAAAGAATCTCTTTCATTCTGGAAAAGGGACGCACATTGCACATACCTTTGTGCATGCCATTGTACATGCATTTCAGTTAATCCCACGTAAAAAAGTCCTTGTTAATTTTTAAGAAACTACAGATCACTAAAGAGGATTATCATTAAGTTTTATGCATTCACCATATATAGGTAGTTATGGCTAGTTTGTTAATCAAATATACTGAAGATACTCTTTTTCTATCCTTTGACTTTCACCTATGAGTATCTTCATGCTTCCTGCTAAGCCCAAAACTGGGGGAGGTTAAAATTCTGTTCCCATCTGCATCAGAGCAGATCAGATGCTGAGTTGATGAGGACTATAAGAAGAGGAAATAAGATGATGAGGAAAAGAAAATACATAGTTGGTCATATGTGCTGGAAGATAAAGAAAAAAAACTTTACATCTTTTACAGGGATTCGTGGAGCACAAAGAATGAAATGAGGTCCAAAAGTTTTCAAAACCTGTGATTTGACTAGCTGTATAGAAATATCTTATGCAAAAATACATCTCCCAGAACATTCCTATGAACCATAGAAAAACCTAGGTCATTCTTCTGTATTATTTCAAGTCTAGATGGAATAAAAGATGTATGCAATAACAAACAAAATATCTAGTTGAATTGATACATAAATATATAGGACAGGAAAGCTAGCAAGCTCCTGAAGTGACATTTTAAGGCCTAATTATGTTATGTGGGAAAAAAATGAGGAAATTATAACTGAAGCAGTCTTATGTCAATGAATGATGATGATGCTGGAAAGGATCTGGGTCTCAGACTTTTCAAAATAGGAAAAAAAAAATCAACCCAAAACCCTGATAGTACTCTCCAGTCTAAACCTAATCAGCTTATTGAGAGACATTTGTAATACTTCAAGACTTTTTTAGCAACAAGACTGAAATAATGGATCACAAAAACTATACTAAGATTTTTTTTAAAAGAAAGGGGTGGTGGTGTGACATTCACTAAGAAAACTTAATCTAGCTCTATTTAATCACATACCTGAGAGACCACGATGGCCAAACAGTTAATATTAAGTCCTGCCCAAGTGGTCTGTTAATTCTGAAGAAAATTCAGTAATTTCAGCAAAAGGAGAGGAGGCTTCAGGAAAGGTCTTAAGGCAAACAGTGATTAAATAGTTTTAAAGCTATGTCTGAAGTCACAGTAAACATAAATGGAGGAACTGTTAGAGAAGTGTACAGGACTTGATATGGGAGAGATTTTTAAACTCATCAGTGAAGATCAACAAAAATCAACATACAACTGCCAAAATAACAAGTGTGAAGACGATAACTTCATTTTAAGAATTATTTTTAATATTTATCTTCCAGACCTCAAAGAGACCACAAAATCCTCACTGCCGTGAATATGGGACAGTTCAGCCCATACTTTGATTTAATCCACGGTAACAATGCTGTATGGATTATAAAGATGCTGCATAAGAGCTTTGGTATCAGAAATAGCTGTATTCAGTGAATAGAAATAGTAATATGAGCCCACAGAGTAGAAAGTTCAAAGTTTCTAGTTTAAATATTTCATATGTTCTGATCAAGATTAATATATTTCCATGCAGACTTAGTAGACATCAGTAACAGTATGTCTTCAGCTGTGCTGAAATTATTAACATAAGTATTATCAAATTTTACCAACTTTTCAGACATGAAAAAAGAAATCAAGGAAAAAGCATGCAAATAAACAGTAAGTCTAGGTGTTATGCAGTGACTAAAATAAGTTATTAATGGTTCATTTAGCAAATATGAAAAGCATTTCAAATAAAATAATCTATGAAAGTAAAAGCATTATCACCTATGAAAAACATGTCTGTCCCTCCACAGTCACAACTTAGCTGCTGTCAGTATCTGTGAAGACGTCTCTGGGAGAGCCTTTTTCACTTGCATCTTACTGTTTTGGATTCTGGCATGAGACAAATTGACTCATTTCACCAGAAAACTTTTCCTCTGCTATGGGGAATTTTTTTTACCTATATGAAAAGTAGGCAAATGGGGATTGTTAAAAAAATTTTCAACTGCATATAATTTGAATTAAACAACTATTCCTACTACAGTTCCTCTTGTGAGGGAATGACTTCAATTTAACATTACAGCAAGCCATCGATCTGTTGTCCTTGCAAGAAGGACAGATATTAGCAAGTTAATACATACCTTCATCAGCAATATTAGCCCTGAGAGAAAGAAATAAAACCTGCCATACACTATATGAATAGAGATTGCATCATGTCCTAAATTCTACTCAGTGCCAAAGAACTTTTTTGCTACAGTTTTGTCCCAATAATATCTTACACAATTGTTTGTTATAAATTTGAATCTAAAATAACTAAGGCAATTAGTTAAGTAGAAAAAATACTCACATAAATGAAACTCTACACCCCAAACCAGATCTTGACAAACTGTGTATATATGCCAAGAAGAAAGGATCTGAAGTGAAGGATTCATGTGTGTAGGGTTTCTATGTTTGTTTCTAATGATAACAAAGAAAAATAAACTGAAATGCTAGTCTGGCTTTCAATTAACTAGATAAAGATAAGGAAAGAAGCATGAAGATAAATATTATATGGAGATAAATTTTAACAGACAGAGGCAAAACCCCTCCTATGTAGAGAACCTTTAAGCATGTTAATTCTCCTAAGACTTTAGGCTCCTAAAAATCTTAGAATAGCCCACTAAGTCAACTGAGAACCCCACTTGGATATACATATATTGGCTTTTCGCATGTGCTTTCTGGTACACTACTTTTTGAAAGCTGACTAAACTACTGGTAAGTGTGGTAACACATTAACTGCAAGTCTGTTCTCTGTATTGTCACTGGCAGTATTTGTGCAAGGTGTACCTTGCAAAAGGCACAGATGGTCAAGTGGCAAGCAGCTGACTGGGTGCTTGTGGAAAGGCTCTTTGACAGTGGCATCAGTTCATGTGATAGTGATTTCTACTGTTACTGATGAAAATGTTCATAATAGTACAAGAAGCTGCTATCATTCATATAACAAATCAGAAAAATATTATCATGTCCTAATAATTTTACTGTGAATTGTGGCTATAAGGATATGTTTCAGTAGAAATCATCTGATGCTTATAGCCAGGCATGTTCTCAAAAGAACGTTAAAGCAGAAGTGTTTTCTTTACAACATACTATATTATTCATCAAGTAATTTAAGGAAAGAAAAATATGTAAAATATGTAAAGATTGTTTTCTGGGGAGTCTAAAAATTTCATCCATTATTGATAAATACAGGGTTTTTTGGACATGTATTATAAAACTGCAAGATTTCACAATTTATTGTTGCAATTGGAGCAAACATGCGTATAATGTAGTCTCTCATCATGAGTTAACTGCCTTCATTTCTGTGGCTTAAGGTCTCAAAACTTAAAGTATGAAACTGTCTTCTGAGCTTTGCTCATCAGGAAAGGTTGACAATTTAGTTAATAAGTGCAGCCTGCCAACACCTGCCTGGAGAGTAAGCTGAGACCTACTGTCTAATGAACGGCAAAGTTATAATGGAACTGTAGTGGCTTGAACTTGAACCTTAAAAAATTTGAAAATGAAATAAAATACACTTGGGGGCAGTTGGATTTATTCATAATATCATATTGGTTGAAATAACATATTTTATTTTGCCAGATTTCAGAAAACTTTTCCTGTTTCTATGAATAATGTTTGATATATTATTATATCTGATTTTTATGATTCTAGCACACGAGGAATTATTTCCTACAGGTGAGATTTTCTACCTGTTTAAGAAAGTCAAGGAAAAGTTCCTAAATAAGCAAGTACTAAATGCTTGATAAATATTTCATCAGCGATTCTCAAGCTGAACAGCAGTGGGTAAACTTACTTTATCAAGTCACACAGAAGAAGCTGGCAATTAAAACCAGTTCATTTCCTTTATGTTTGAAAGAGGTGAAGTTTGGGAGGATAGTTTTACATGTAGCTGTTAGTATCATCTCACTTTCAGATCCATTTTTCTGGGTTTTTTTGCTGGGGTTTTTTTTTTTTGGTTTGGAAGCATGTCATACATGAAGTTGGAAAGAAAATGGAACTGCTTTGGCTGTTAAGATAACCAAGATTTGTTTCTTTTAAGTTTCTTTGTTGTGTTTAATAAATAATTACCTGATAAAGTGAATAAAAAATGTAGTAGCTTTTTAAGCAGTTTCTTAATCTCTTTCAGACATTTCTAATTTCACAACTTTTTCTAATAGGTAATGGTTTCTCATAGTGGTTCAGTATTCAGTTCTAACATTTGGTTCTTCAGGCTTAAAATGTAGTGGGTGGAAAAACATATACAGGACTGTAGGACATACGGAGTCTGGTCATAGGATTGTGCTGTTTACTCAAGATGGGCAAATGGGGGATAGGTAATGGGGGTAATGAAGAATCCACCATTTCTTTCCTCTTTAACTAGTGTTTTGCTATTCGGTCACTTGAGATGCAGTCAAGTAATTTGCTCTTGAAGATAGAATAGACTTAGGATGGGATTTTGTGCATTTTTTTTAAGTCAGTGTGGGAGGACAGGACTCCTACATTTTAATTGTGGGAGAATAGGGCTCACAATTAAAAAAAGTAACTGCTTTGCTAGCTGAAGCCTCGGCCTAGGAAGTTGTCAGGTGCATTCAGTAGACAGCTAAAGCACAACTTTATGAAAAGTGATAGCTAGCTTTTTACAACCCCATTTGACTTTCTGGATTTTTATAACGTTGGCAATTCTAATCTAGTTCTAACATGGGGAAGTAGTGCCAAAATACTGTTTCAGCAAACCATGGATGAAGTCTGTCACAATCAGAATTAGACTGGGTTTATTATTTTCCCTAGATATCCTTTGTCAGGGTCACAATAATAAGTTAAGATGTTAGGTGTATTCCAGCATGGACCTTCATGCACGCGTGTGATGGAAGTGTAAAATAAGCTGAGAAAAGCTCTCTTAATATTTTACAGTTTTATCATCTGTTCTTTACTTTGAAATACACACAGATACGCATCTTAATGTGTAAGAGCATTATAAACAGCTAAAGATTACAGAATTGAAAAAATATACAACTGAATTATATATATTACTAAGAAAAAAAAAATAAGCCACATGTTTCATTTTGTTTCATAGCCAACAAAGTTCTTGTAACTTGCAGTATGTAGATTTGGCATCCAAAAATACATATGTAGCCATAAAGAATGATGTGATTACTTCTACATCAAGGAGCAATGCAGGCCAGTAGGAGAGAATCACCAAAAGAGAAATGCTGATACTGAAGATACGGTGGCTTACATATTTTAGGGATTTTCTTTGTTCAGAGTGGCTGTTATTTGAAATTACTATGGTTGATTCACTTAGAAACTGTTTCACGATGTGAACCACTTCAGAAGCACACTTGTGATCCCAGCTGAAAAATGAATGCAAATGTACTTACAGTGAATTTGTATTTTTATAAACATTAGACTGCAGATAGATAGAATAATTTCCACAATCAGGAAAAAATTAGAAAGCTCCCAGATTTAGTGCAATTGGGTTACCAGAAAGCCTTGTGATACTAATAAAGCAAGGAAAAAAATCTGTATTCATTTGTAAAGTGGAAGAAGCAGAGAAATATATTAGCAGTTGTCAGTCTTCTCTCTTTGCACTAAAGGAAATTGCTTTGCAAGCCTCAGGAGAGAAATCTAAATGATATGAAATAGTTACACTATACTACAGCAGAGAATAAAAGATGGAAGACTTTCTTACAAAGTGCTGTGGAGCAGTTTGTAGCATAGGCATATCTGTCTTATCAAATCAGCTTATCTTTTCCCCAATCAAAAATAACATTTCTGAGGTGATAGAGTAATTCTGCATGCAGTTTGTGACTTTCAGTAGTGTCTCAAGGCAATAATGAGATACAGTATCTTTGTACAAAATCACGTCTGATTTTTCTTTCAAGTTCTGGTGCTTCAGAAGCATTTGTAATGTTTTCTGACCTTCTACCAGTAGTTTCATTTTGGCATCTTAAAATTGATTTCTCTCATTCTGACTTTTGAAGCTATGAGATCGGCTTTGATCTGTTGTCCAGATTTGTGTAGTAGCCCCAGAAGCAGCTTTTAAGCATTAGATGTGGCACCACTTAAAGCATATCAAGAGTGGCACATGTGAAGAAATATCTCCCTGTTTCTTTTTGGATATAAAAAGCTTTTGTCTGATACATGTTGATGGATCATGGTCTTTTGATACAGAATGCTTGTGATATTGATATTAAATAAAAGGAATTAATGTGGAACCCAAGAGTACCTGTTGGGACATCTTACTATGCCTCTCCTGTTTCTCGTTCAATTTTGGTATGTCTGCATAGCAAAATCAAAACGTAATTATAGTATGTATTAACCCACCTATGTTGGTTTAATCGAATTAGGATCAGTAGAAGAAAACAGAGCAGTACAGGCTTTGTTGCTTATTGCCAGTCACAGTAGACATTCTTGGGGATGCCCAGTGCAGACTGTGATTGTTAACAGTTGTGAAGATTTGGGTTTTCAAGTCTTTACTACTACTGTTACTTATGCTTCTTAGAAAATCTGTGGACATGCAACCAAAAAGTGTTATTGTGCTCTTTTGTTGTGTTGGAAGGTACCTGACAAAATCTTGATGTTTTCTCATGTTTGGTGGCTGGGCTTGTCTGATGATGGGCTTATCTACGTTACAGATGTAGAAACACATAAGGTACCTATGTGTGCAGTAATTTCAGAACCATAAACTGGCGATCAGGGCTTTTGCACCTAGGCTTGCTTTCTGGGCACAAGCTGTAACTAGGCAGTGTTGTATCAATGTCTGGTAGGCCAAGTTAAGGCCTCTGTCACACTATATGCACAAGGACCTTGCAGTTGATGGTTCTAGTAAAGCTTTGTATGTCAACATGGCACTGCATAGTGCTAGGTGTATTATTTGGCCTTTATTTGTACTAGCTTGAATATTTCTTCATTGAATGGTAGTTATTTAATGTATCTTGCATTTTACTTGAGGTTTACATTAGGATTTGGCTTCTGGCTCAGGTACACAATGAAATGAATGGTGATCTTTGCTGCGGGGAAATAAGTGACTTGCCAGTTGGACTTTGCTGCATTAGCAGTAGAGTGTTAGTTTAACACCAGTACAAGAGGAGGATAAGACAAAGACCCTGTCAGTGGTTCCACACACTGCATTTTTTAGTTAAGACAGTTGCGGTCATATAACTTTTTATCCTTACATCTCCAAAAAAAAAAAAAAAAAAAAAAGAAATATATTTGTGAGGTAAAAACATAAAGGGTCCGGTTAAGTTCCAGTCTTCCTGTAAGGTACTTGGCAGTCAAAAAACCTTGAAGGTTTTTCGTTCTTCCCATCATCCTCTAAATACATTAACCTGGATTAATCAAATGAAATATGTCTTTAACTATTACATTTGATTACAGTATTACTGGTCTTTTTTAATATATGAATCACTATATAGCAACAGTGAGATCTCAGTCTATTGTACTTTAGCAACTAAAACCATTGGTCTCTTAATATCCTTAATCCCTACAAATTTATATGTGTTCCCATATTTTATTTTACAAATAGGACTTGAAAAATTATTGACTTCTGATTTGAATAAAACAGTGTATGTCTGCACAGACAAATGAGAAACTGTATGTCCAATTAGTTCTTGGTGTTAGGTTTTGCCAGCACCACTGCACCACTTCTTGAAGAATTATTCACCTATTTCTTCCTGTCCCACTCCAAGCTCCTCTCTTGCTTGTGCCAGCTTAAGTGTTCACTTATTTTTCTGGTAAACCTCCTTAATGAGCTGATACTTCACAAATCAACCTAAAAAAAACCACCTCAAAAACCGCAAACAAAACTAACAAAAAAATCCAAACCAACGAACAACACCAAGGGAGAAAGCAAAAAAAAAATCCATCCTTTTGTTCCTGATCTGGTCCTCTGAATACTTACATGAAAGCTTTTGTCATTCATGGAGGGAAGTAAATTGTGGTGGCATGCAAATGCAGGAGGTGAGAAGACCACTTATACCCATACCAGTGTCAATTTTTGTCTGACTTAAACTGCTCATGAAACTAATGTTCATTAAAATCACTTGCTGTCCTTTGCAGTCTGTGTTTAGATCCCTGAGTATGCACAGAGTTTGACACTCAGTTAGGAAATGTGGAAAATTCAGTCTTCAAATAATTAATCACTGTTTAAACCTGGCTTCAAATATTTTTTCTTGGTCATTTTCCTAATGTGCCATCACTGCAAAGTCCAAGAATGCAACCTGATACAATGATTCTAAATGCCCACAGTCAATGAAAGAAATACAGTCTTTCCCTTTATTTTCCTTTTTTTTTTTTTTCTTTTGCTTAACGGCCTGTATCTTTTATCTTGTTGCATAGTTCCATGGCATAGAATGACAATAAATTTGTTTTGCAATTATTAAACTCTTCAACTTCTCTTTAGCATTTAACGAACCTTATTGCTTCATATATTTTGCCATCATGAATATTAGCCTTTAATTAACTGGATCTCTAATCTTAATCTTTCCAGCTATGTTACAATGAAATATTTTTGTTAGATTGAAGAAGATAGTATTTATTACTGTTTTCCTAATAAACTGAATAATTTCAGAATTACATTTTTAGTCAGAAATTTTAACAATATAAAATATTGTAAGAAGACAAAACTCATATTGCAAGGAGAAGTATTGTGTGATTTTTTTAATATATTTTTTTTTGGTATATTTTACTCAGCAACATGAAATCACCCAACGGGAGACTCCAGAGATCATCTGGTCCCGCCTTCTGTTGAAAACTGATCTTAGGTTTGTTTTTTCAGGTCCCTGCCAAGTCAGATCTTCAGTATTTCCAGGGAGGTCCAACCACTTGTCTGGGCAACCTATTCAGTGTTTTAGTTTTTTCCATTGAAGTTGTGTGGCTAGAATGATGCAAATAGAGGTCTGCATTAGAAAACAGTGTTCAGAATACAAAATATGATGTGATGGTCTCCCTAGTAATAAGGATAGGAAAGAAAGAAAACTATTTGCAAAAGGTAAACAGTATTAGCTCAGTGCAGCCACTCTAGCAAATATCTCATAGTCTTCTTTTATCAGGTGCAAATAAAAGGAACTAGTTGTCTCCATGTAATAAAGCAGAGCAACAGTACTCTTCAGCCATGCAAGGTACCATTTCTTCAATTCAGGGGCAGTTCCACTCTCTTCCTGATCATCAATATTTCTTTATTCAAGGCAGATCTTAGGCTCATTCCTGTCTAGGTTGTTTCATCGCTTTGGAGTCAGTTGCTCTTCCTGGTATTTAAAAGGTCTTTATGCCCATTACAGACCAAACTGACAAGAAAACCATCTTGAAGACAAAGGGAAAAACAACAGCTCTCTCAAGTATTTGGTATGCTGCTACTTCTCTAGCTATGCACACCACATTGCTAGTTATACAGTAAAAGAATTATGAGATGCTTAAGCTGGGTAAAAAACTCCATATTGAAGAGGAGACAATAATGACGTAATGCTGAAATGAGAGATATGGTAACAGATGAAAGTTATTAATAGAACCCTTTAAGAAATGGTTTTAGGGCTAACCTAATGCAATATTTTCATCAGTAACCTGGACAAAAAAAAGTAAGATGTATAATGAAATTGATAGTTAACATAACTTTTGGAACTGTTATTAAAACAGATGAAGATCACAGTGTCATAGGGATGGAAGTGAAAGCCCTTGAGAACTGGTGTAATGGAAATGGAATTAAATATAATAGTACAAAGTATAAGATAATGCACTTAAAACTAATGACAAGAAATCCTGTTATTAACATAGAGCTCATCAGATGGAAAAGATAGATGTTGTGGCAGTTACTCAAAGGATAAGTATGAGGTACCAGTATGATGTAGCAATGGAGAGACTAAAAGCAAAGCTAGGAGATCTCCCAGACAGACTGTATGGTAAGAAAAAAGGATAATACTCTTTGCATTTCCATTCACTGATCATGTGGATTTAGAAAACCTGAATGGATTTCTCTTTCATCAACTTTTCCAGTCATATCTTGAATGTAGAGAAACTTCAAGGATTTCCAACACTGACTTTTGGCACTACTTGCTGCATGAGTACATAACTACTTTTGTTTGTTATAAACTTGTTAGTTACTAGATTTTTCTTATGTCCAGTACTTTCAATGAAGGAGACAGTAGAAAATCTGTCCTTATTTGTCCTCTCCATGAAGTCATGATTTTATAGATCTTTATTTTATTGCTCTTAGTCATCATTTTCCCAGTTTACTCTTTTCACATGAAAGCTATTCTATACCCTTAGTCATATCCTTGTCTGAGTCTTTTCTAATTCTACCACATCTTTTTTTGAGGTGGCAGATATGAGTAGGCATTCTGTTTAAGATGTAGTTTCTAACCACTGGAGTAAGGATAATGCACAACAGCATGGATTTGATAACCAAGATCCTTTTAATCCTTCTAGTTTCTTTGTTCCTGAATAAAGAATAGAAGAAGTAGAATTAACACAAATATATTTTCTAGAAAATTTATAAAGGTGCAATAGAAAAAGGTTCATAGCAAATTTGCTAACATGAGTTGGGAAGAAGAAAATGTTTCATTTCAGATAAGATGCAGTCTGGGATTGCATTAACAACATCTAATGATGATAGTCTGCAAGAAATAATTAAGATTGTATCTCATAATCAAGACAACATTTGCTTTATCAATAATTCAAAACTTAACAGAACAGCAACTCCAAATATTGTAAGAAAACAATGTTTTAAAGGACTTGTGAAGGTCCTCTGTGTGAAAAATAAACGAAAGGAACATGGATGCATTTCCAGTGGCCTCAATATGGCAGTGACTCATAGACTTGCCTGAAATGCAAAAAAAAAATTAACAAGAAGTGAAAGTACTTATAGTAGTAGCTCAGAACAAATTGCTGCTCCAAAGAACAGTAAATTTATTTACATTGGTTAGAAATGCTTTTCTTGGAGCATTACTCTCAACTGCTGCAGATGTGTTTACTAAGCACAGTTACAGCTATGCATATCAAATCTATTTTTGCTAGACATGGTCTATCAGTGACAGCAATATGCAACAATAGGTCACAGTTTAGTAGCCGTAGTTTGAGCAATTTGTCGTTAAGTACAGTGTAGGCATATCACTGGTGGACCCTTCTACCTCAGCCAATGAAAAATTATGTCAAAATACTTTGGAAGAAAAGGATGCCAAGTTAGATTTGATCTGTAGTTAGTTAAATTACAGAATAGTGCAAAGGAAACAAAGGATGTTACGTTTGCTTTCTGTTCACTGAAAAGTTGAATGTTTGTACTGCTAGAAACTAAC
The DNA here is from genome assembly GCA_024733675.1 of Psilopsiagon aymara. Taxonomy (NCBI): domain Eukaryota; kingdom Metazoa; phylum Chordata; class Aves; order Psittaciformes; family Psittacidae; genus Psilopsiagon; species Psilopsiagon aymara. Next base: position 8,206 of record JANRGW010019795.1, on the reverse strand, counting down.
AGGAGTCACTGAAGACAGACAAATAGAACAATAAAAATTACTCTGTATGGTTTATGATCCTTGAAGTTATCTGAAAGTGGCACTTCCTGTCTTATAAAAAGTAGCAAGCCAAAAAAGCATTTTTGACAAAAGAGATATGCAGAGACTTGTAAAAAGTTCTTATCCTAGAAGTATGGCTATAAAACAAAAAACAGGAAAGAGTTTTTCAGGGAAGAATCAGTTGTCAAGGACATTTGAGATTAGTTTAGCTATCTCAGCTTCTTTTAGCATTTGAGATTAGCTGTGTTAATTAGCTTAAACAATAGATTTCTTATAAGTACTTGAAATTCTGTTACCTTAGGGACACTTGTTAGCTGTTGTTACTGCTATGTTTGTCTGACAAAAAAGTTCACACTTGTGCATTTTGGAATTACACTGTCATTCAGGCACACAGGCTACACAATATGCTCACCAGGAATAACTCAGATAAGGAACTAGGTGGAGCAAAATCAAATTTCTTCACAAGCAGAGAAGAGAGGTCTGAGAGATTTTCCTTCATTTCCTCCAGTGCTTCAGCCATGAATACTGAAGGACTGAAAACCATAGGAAAGCCAGGTCTCCATCAGGTGAGGAAGCGATACAGTGAAGAGATTAGGTAATGGTCAGGGAAGGACAGTGGACTGTGAGTACAGCTAGATAGGAATCAGATCAAATGACTTCTAAAAAGAAACAAACAGAAAAAGAAGAAATGCTTAATTTTCCAACATCTTCTACTGCATAATGTCAATATGGTGTCAATAATGTTCTTAGTGTTCTGCTTAAAAATGCTCCAGTAATGGAGATGGCTACTTTGAAATAAATGTTTTTTATGGGACAATCTGAAAGTGGTAGTTAAAAAAAAAGGCAGTTAACAAAACCTGTAGGTCATTGCTAAAGTGTACCTTCAAAGAAGGAAAATACATAAAGAAGAAAGCAAATTATAATTTTGGAGATCAATTTTATTACTCTTTCTTATCTGTTTCTGCTTTGAGCCATATAAATTAGGCTTTTTCTAAAACTATATTACCACTGAACTATGGGGGTTTTTGTTTTGTTTGGTCTTGTTTTTTTAAGGTAAGAGGGCCCCCATCTGCAGGAGCATTTAAAGAAAGACCACCAAAGCCCACAGTATTTCGCAAGTTTTATGAGAGAGGAGACCTCCCAATTGCCCTTGATCATGATACTAAAGGAAACAAAATCGCCTGGAAGGTAAGTCATGGCACAGCTGTGACAGCCAGCTGAGCTTATTGAAGTGACATCTCTCATTGTCAAACAAAGTTACCTTCTAAGTAAATAAACTGAAATAATTTCTTAGCAAATGGAAGATTGTGGAGAAGCCATTAGAGAAAGGCCCCTGAGTCAGCTGTCTACCTTGGCTAACAATTAAATTATATGCTGCAAAAAGGAAAATGACAAAGTTGGCTTCCCTTAGAGAATTGTTTCCTGCCCCATTCATCTCTATTTTTATGAGGATCTGGCAATTCAGCCTGTTTCAGGCAGTCCATCAAATGATGGAAGTGGCTGGATACAGTGAGCAGCCATTTATCTCCCCCAGATTTCACCTTCCTGCAGGACACTTCCAAATAGCAGCTTTAATAACCTAAATGGATAGGTCAAGATTGCCTGCTCCCTGAAAATGCAGAGCAGAATACAAACGAAGGCAGATTCTCATTCCACAGCTGTACTCTCAGTCTACAGCATATGTCAGACAGCATAATCGCTGTCATACGTGCCTCTGTTACAGGCTGACCTGCACTGCTGAAACCATTACAGCTCCGACATTTCTCTGACAAAAGGTTAATTGGCTTCAAAATAAATGTATTGCCTAATGACTCCATTGTAATGCGGCTGTGTTTCTCTCTAAAAGGCTTGGTGATGCTATTTGTAAAACTTGCCAATCTTTTAAGTAACTACTGCAGACTTTTAAATTTAATTTGAAAAATGAATGCTGATCTTTAACCTGCTCCTACTATTTAATTATTTTGGTTATCATGAATTACTTCTTTTTTTTTTTTTGGTGTTATTTATTGGTCTAAAATGAGATTTTGCTGGAAGCAGTGATAGTTACAGAAAATGATTTCTATGTATGAGCAGAATACATCAGATTTGTAGATTGTTTTAAATTGTTTGCGCCAAGAACACGATATCAATTTAAAATGTGTAGCTGTGTTAATTTAACACAAAAAGGAGGGATTTTGCAAATTTAAAGCTGATTCTACTCGTGATGAAGCCAACAAGATTAGACCTATACTGCGGTAAGTGGTACTGTATAATTTGTTAGTAACTAGATTTTAAGGTAGTTTTTCTAGCTACCTTATTGAATATAAAAGCTTATTGAATAAAGAGGAAGGAGCAATTAATAGTCCTGGCAGCAAAGGGAATCTCTCTCCAACAGAAATTTACTCATGATCTGAATGAGATTCCAGTGCAGCTGGTCTTTAGGTGACTCTAGAAATATCCTTTCTGGACTAAAACTAACAGGCCTACAACATGAGTCTGCACTCTAATCTTTCATCACCAGGTAATACCCAAAGGTGATTTGCAAGCAACTGCAAAAAACTGCAGAATTTAGTTTTTTAATCTTGAGGCATTAAAAGTTCTAATTTGTCACAATCAGACTGAAAGGTTCAGACAATTTACCTCATTTTAATTGCTATTTGATGCATGTATTTACATGATAAGGATTAGCATTCCACTAGATGAAGCTAGTGACTGCTTAGTTGACTTAGAACATGAAGAAATGGAATGAAGCTGGATCAGAGGAAGTTCAGATGGGACATTAGGAAATGGTTCTTCACTGAGAGGGTGGTTGGTCATTGGAAAGGCTCCCCAGGGAAGTAGTCACAGCACCAAGCTTGTCAGCATCTGGACAACTCTTTAATCATGTGAATCAGTTGTAGGTAGTCCTGCAAGAGGCAGGGAGTTGGATCTTTATGGGCCCCTTCCAACTTGAGATATTCTGTGACTGTGGCATTTTGCCATGCTGTCTACAAGCCTTACAACCACAGCTGAATGTCTAAAGTGTTTGCTCCCAGCATCTGATAGTTTGAGTTGTTCAAAAACATACTACTTTAGGAAAGTCACAGAGGCAGAATCTGTAGCCATTGTGTGATCCAGCATGTATTTGGATGCAAAGAACATGCATCCACATGATCTACATGCAAAGATCCAGCATGTATTTTTTTATTAATACAATTTGCAATCTTACAGACCAAATGTTTCCCTAGTGTCTCCCTACCACAGTAGAACATTGGCTAGTAAGCTCGCTAGCTAGTCCAATGTAGGACTGAGGTTTCATGCAACAGTTGCTTTTGCTATTGCTGTTAATCCTTTCTTCAAAACAAATTATCAGTACTTCAGCATGCATACAAGAAGGCAGCATAGTAGTGGTCTATTCCATTCTTACATTAGTACGTGTCGGGGTCCAGCCTTATTTCCCTTATTCCATGCCATTTGATTTAGTTACAAATCAATCCAAACTGAGTTCTGTGGCAGGCACTCAAGAAAACAATACTGAGTGGTAGAATTACTTGAGGCTGTTTAATCTGGCGTGCAACCATCATTGATTACTGTGCAATTTAAGTAGATGAAGCAGGCAAATAGGAGTTTTCTAGTTCAAATTTTACATTAGATAGCTTCTAAAGTCTTTGCAGTGCCCACCACTGCAAAACGGTGAGAATTGTTCATCATTAGCTAATATTTAAGGTGCAGATAAAGTAAGGTCTATATTTTTCACTTGTTTTAAGTATATGCAACTAGTCAAAATACAAACCATATATCTAATGGCTAATGTTCATCAGTCCATTCTATTTATTTGTAAATCTGATTAAATAACAGGTTTTCTTTAGAAATATGTTTTACTCAATATTGCTTAAATTGATAAAAAATGATAAGTATTTTAATAATTAAATGTGTCTAGGCAAGATTTTCCATAAAATTTTGTCTGAACTATTTTCTTTGCATGAATCATGATTCTAGGGGAAGGATAAAAAGAGTAAGTAAATGGTAACAGTGATATTTTAATCCTGCTATAATATCAATGTTTTATCATGAGAGGGATTTTTTGCTCTGTTTAGATGTAGTGTGTATCGCAGTTCATTTCACTTTTATTTTGTTTACCAGTTGGTGCATGAAATAAGAAAATGCAGGGGGCTCTCAAAACCATGATTTCTTCTGATAAAGACAAATTCTACAGGATTTTGTTCTTTCCCGCAAAATACACAGCTGTTTTTTGTTGGCATTTCATAATTAACTGGGAAAAAAACCCAACCCAAAATAACCACAATTGTCAGAGATAAAATATTTCTTTGAAAACACTTTGAATTCTTGTTCACTATATTGTAAGCCTGTGGACAGAGTACAGTCATTTTCAACTAGAGCAGAAGAATTTGATAGATGTTAATATCCATGGATTGTGCTAATATGTGTTAAAAAAAAAAAAAAAGGCACAAATGACCCTTAATTTTGTAACAGTTCTGCATGTCTCTAATTTTAAGCCCATGATTAATTTCCTGTAAGAGATGGGTACTTAAAACTATGGTCATAGGCCTAGATAAGATAGAAATTTAAAGTTCAGGAACTATTCAGAACTCTTTTATTGTTGATTCTTCAATTCTGAAATAACAGTTGTTCTTGTTTAGCTTAACTATTTCCAAAATGAACTAAATTTAGAAGGAGGCATTCTTACTCTAAATTAATCCTAAACATAGTCAAGATTAAACTGTGCAAGTAAACCATGATGTTTACCTCAGTGCATTTTCTTTAAAAGAAAAGGAACCAAAAGCAAGTTAGATCTGACTAAAAGATCATTAAAGCAAGAGGTATCTTCTATGTGAATTCTCAAACAAAATCTTTAAGTTTAGAAAGGCATCTCCTTGAAGACTCCTTTAATATCCTTGGCATTCTGGTTGGTACGGTTTACTGTTATTGCAAGCTAAGATAAATCAGTTTCAACCTAATGGAAAAAAACTTAAGAACACATAAAACCAGAATCTATTTACATCATGTAAAACATTACAGACAAGAACAGAAAACTGAACCTAGTTCCAAAGAATACCATTCAGAGTGAAAAAATAAACCACAATGTCAAAAGCTTTGATAAGACCAAACTAAAATCTCTGGTGCTACAGGCTGTAATCATCCTGATCTTGGTTTTCAAAACTGAAGAAAAGTTAACGTTTTCAGAAGGTGGATATAGAGAATGACTTGTTAATGAAAAGAAACCCACCATCTTTGTAACTCAGTACAGAGATTTCTGGGTTTTGATTACATTTAAAGTGAAAGAATCCATATAAAATCAATTACAGTTTTTTCATCCTCAGTCATGAGGTCTACTAGCAGTCAGTGAATTCTTTGCCCACACTCAGTGTAATGTTTTCATATCTAATTTAAATTCTTTTTTTGTGCTTCACCAGTGGTCAATAAATAGAACTGTGTCAATATTAGTTCCTTAACATTGCCGCAATTACATAATACTCATATTTTTTTTATAAAGCAGTAGCTTTTAGGATCTAGAAACAATAATCTTCTTTGGTTGTATTACTCAACAAATGTTCAAGGGTCTTTCCAATTTTGAAGCCTTTGGTTTTGCCCACTAAGGGAGAATGAATAGTAATGGTACAGTTTGAAAAGGTCTTTCTGATGTGTATCAAATAAAAAAAGTTTGTAACATAAACTGTTGTCAATTTAGAGTTAGATAATAGTAGAAAGTAGAAAAAGAAAGTGTTAAAATATTTATAAGCCCTTTGACTAATTATGTGCGATCCTGCAGTTCTCTCTTAGCCTATGTATATCACAATTTCATTTCAAAATGTAATAATATATTCTTTTGCACAATCTCATTCCAAGCTATGAATAATAAAAGCTCATAGTTCAGGTCTGAAAAGGACTTCCAGTTTTAAATATATGTTACTGAATTAAAAAAGGTCAAATGCAATTAAACCTTAGGCTAAGAAAGTTGATAAAACAGAAAGCATTTCTGAATTATTAAGAAAGAGTATGTTTGAAATGCAGTCTTTCTCAATCTTACAGAAAGCCATCAGAATGCTTGAAAAAATATTTTTTAGGGAGTAGGCTTAGTCATGAAAGTCATTCTGTTGGGGGAAAAAAGCTGCTATTCTTCAAAATAATTTTATCAATTTTAGAGAAATGAAAACCAAATTCAAAAATGCAAACTTCTCAAGCAAAATGTCAGAATGAAAATTATTTCCATCTTTGGGAGTTTGTTTTTTCCCAGAATAGCTGTATTCAGTAAGGATGTGACTTCTAGCATTTTAATTTCTGTTCATCCTCTCTTTCCTACATAGCTTGTTTTTTTTCAGGGGCCAGTATAAGCTACAGTATCTGAATTACTTCTTGGTGATGGAAATTAGATGCAGTGGTAAAAGAATGTGTTCTGCTCTTAATGTCATGAATTTGGATTGTGCAGACAATTTTTCCTGTGCAGACTATTGAAGGTTTCTTTACCACTAATTTTAACATGGCACAGAACTGAATTTTTTGTTAGCATCTCTCATTTTTTGGTTTTATTGCATGTTATTTTCTTGGTCTGGTTTGATTTGTTGTTTTGGGGTGGTTTTTTGTTTTGTTTTGGGGTTTTTGCCATAAAATAGCTGGGGTTTAAATTATGTTTTCTTTTCCTGGAAGTGCAACCTTTTTTGCTTGTTTGAGGGATAAGTTTTAAGTGAGAGAAAATATATCTTTTTATATCAACCAATATAGTTGGGAGACAAGTACTTTTCATTTATGTGGCATTGTCTTGCCATTAAATATCATGAATAAACACTGTATGCTATTTCCTATGTAGTATTAAGAAAACTTAAGTGACACTTCCCAAAGTTCAAATCCCAAAACAAAATTAGTTTGAAGGAGTTTATTTACCCTACAGAATGACCCCATTATTATACTAATGTCTTGCAGTTTATAGAGGTGAGTTGTAATTTTACAAGTAGAAGGGGTTTAATAGCTTATTGCTATCATAAGGGGTAGGTCCAACTTTCTTTCACCTCTTCTGCTATTTCTAAGGCATACCTGGCACTGGGACTGATGCTTATCAGAGCCTTCAGTGAGTAACCTTATCTCACTAACTGGGGGGAAAACGGTGGATGTGTTTTTTCTCAATGAGCAATACATACACAGTCCTGGCAACTTCAATTACAAAAGCATCCAGGAGTGTTAAAGCTGTGTGTTGGTGAAGGAGAGAGGAATGGTAGTTAAGTAGAGTGAAGAATGGGAGAGAGTTGAAGGATTTCAAAACTTTCTTTTGACAGCAATGAACTGCCAGATTAGTTTAGCTGCTCACAGAATTGCAGCCTCAGATATACAGCAGCAAAGAGCACAAACTGCCTATGAAAAATAATAGTTTAATGTTGGATTTAATTTCAGATATAGGGATATCTTTTTCTGCTTCCATTCTCTGTTAAACTATGTTTTGTATCTTCTTAATAAAAGATGTTGAGAGGAAACTGTCATCTTAAAGAAAAATTGTAACACCCCCCCCCAAGTGTTGTCATGCAGAATTAAAGCTTTTTGCAAGATTTATTTAAAGAGGAGCTTCCATGTATCATGCTTAGGCACAGTGAGTACAGCACAGAGTGCTGTTAGTTTTTATTTGATTTAATGTCTTCATGCATGTTTTAAGAAATAGCTCAGAGTTTACTTCTGCAATAGACTTCTGTTTATCTTCTGCAGAGGGCTCCTTTTATTTTTCCAGTCATTTCAATGATTCTTTATAAGGCTGTCTCCAATACAGTTATGTTGATATAATAGAAAGTTGCAGTGTGGATTCAAAAGAAGGCAACTGAAAATAGAATTTCTTAAGCCAGAAATAATACATAATAATATAGAGAGACTAGAAATATGAGTTGAGGTAAAGAAATAAAGTTTTGGAGAATCACAATTTTAGTGCTGTCTCTGGGGAAAAAAACCCAGCAAACAATTATATTAATAGATTTAGTATAAATAAATAATTTGGAAAATAATAATTTTATTAAACCTCAGTTGGTTTTGAAGCAGAAGGGAAGCTGTAATACAGCAAACGAGGTGTGGCATAGCAGGAAGAAAGAATTACTCAGTTTTAAACTAGAACTGTAGCAATAGGTCAGTTGCTACCTTAGGATGAGAAAGTTGGGGCTGTTCAGCCTGAAGAAGAGAAGGCTGCGTGGAGACCTCATAGCAGCCTTCCAATATC
>JANRGW010019794.1:0-37423 GCA_024733675.1 Psilopsiagon aymara | reverse complement strand
CCCAAATGGTAAAATATTCATATAAACCCCCCCCCCCCAAAAAAAAAAAACAAAACCAAAAAAAACCCCCGAAAAAACCCCAACAAACCAACCAGAAGATCAGTAAGTCATGGAAAAAACTGAGAGGGGAATAAACTGAATAGAAAGGTTCACTTATCCCATGCAGATACTGAATCTGCCCTTTTGTGGTCGAGAGTGACTGCTAGCACTGCCTGTAGGAAGCGCAGTCTCATATGAATGTGTCCCTCCATGCTCCCTGTAGTTTTTGGAGGTTCAAAGTTCATCTGATGACAGCACTCTGCACATAAATGAAATTAGAAAGATATGCTTACTCACAAACTAGATGCATAAAGTGTATTCATCACAAACTTCACACAGTAAAAAAAAAAAAAGTCTTGGATTGGCACAGAAAATTTTGTCTATAAGCAAGACATCACTGACTTCTAAGGGATTAATAATTCATATATTTTATCTCATTCAGGGCATTTCAGAAAGTCCATTATACTATATTTTTTGTATAGTCAGTAAATTTTGTAGCTCTTAAAACCCGTGAAATGAAAAATAGGCTTGAAAAGCCATAACACTATCAATACATTAATATTTATGTAGCTCTTTTCATGACAAACATTCCAAAGCGCTCTCCAGTAAAAGAAAATGAAATAACAAGTGAACAGAATGCAGATGACTGTAAGTCAAAAGGTCACTGAAAAAGACAAATCAAACAAATCTGTTTGGCCAAGGGACTAGCAAGTTCACTCACTTAACTTTTTGAAATCCTGTGGTGTTTTCTAAAGCTCTGCAAGCCAAGTTTTAGAAATACTTTGTCAAGAATCAGAAAAGAATAAAAAAACTCATAATAAATAAGGGGGATAAGTTGAGGCTGTTTAAGCATAGACAGATAAGTTGGTGTTCCAAGTAAGTACTGAGTATACAGAATACACCTTTCCTCTGTCCATTTACAAAACTGATGGAATTGATAAAAGTTTTGGAGTATTGAAATTTAAAAAAATATTAGGGTATTATTTGATTGACAAACCGCAACAGCAAATCGTTGCTATAAAGTATGCTAATTCCTTTACCATGATGTAGTCATTCATGAGTGAAAAATAAATGTGGAGGACAAATGTGCAGTTCTGATGTCCTCAACATAAAATGGATGTGGAAGTGCTGGAACAAGTCCGGAGGAGGGCCACGAGGTTGATCAGGGCATTTCAACACCTCCCATAAGAAGATAGGCTGAGAAAGTTGGGGCTGATCAGCCTGGAGAAGAGAAGACTGCGTGGAGGCCTCATAGCAGCCTTCCAGTATCTGAAGGGGGCTATAGGGATGCTGGGGAGGGACTCTTCATTAGGGACTGTAGTGATAGGACAAGGGGGAATGGGTTCAGACTTAAACAGGGGAAGTTTAGATTGGATATAGGAAGGGTAATCTTTACTGTAAGGGTGGTGAGGCACTGGAATGGGTTGCCCAAGGTAGCTGAGAATGCTCCATCCCTGGCAATGTTCAAGGCCAGGTTGGACGGAGCCTCAAGTGGCATGGTTTAGTGGGAGGTGTCCCTGCTCATGGCAGGGAGTTTGGAACTAGATGATCTTAAGGTCCTTTCCAACCCTGACTATTCTATGATTCTACAATTCTAGAATGCACACCTACTGATTGTCTAATAGCAGATTGTCTTCAGCTAATTTTCATTTTTTAAAAAAGTTACATTTCATCATAAAAGTATCCTTCAGATTTTAAGAGATTCTTCACTGACTGACAAAACATATTTTTAAAGAGTCCAAACAAACTTTGGATCACAGTGAACACAAGAAAATTGAGTTTCATTGGTAGGATTAAAAGAATGGGCAGGTTTTCCTAGCTTGGCAATGGCACATAACAGAGGGCTAGCTGTATTGCTGAATTTTCTCATTATTTAAAAACTTCCAGAGTATAATATGGGGTTTCTTTGGCTACCAGAGTGTTCTAGATGGCGCTTGGAAGCTAGCTGCAGCAAAGATCATTAAAAACTAAGCTCATCTATGAAATGATTTGGAGTGTTATTTGTATTCATTAGAGGCCAAAGAAAGCTCCGTTTTCTAATTGAATTAGAAGAGTGGCAAGAAAGAGAAAATCGGGTTAATGTTCATGCCTTTGTATGCTTTTTTTTCAGAAAAAAAAAAAGAAAAAGAAAAAGAAAAAGAGAAAGAAAAAAAAAGGAAAAGAAAAAGAAAAAGAAAAAATAGAAAAAGAAAAAATAGAAAAAGAAAAAAATAGAAAAAGAAAAAAAAAGAAAAAGAAAAAAATAGAAAAAGAAAAAAAAAGAAAAAATAAAATAAAAAAAAAAAAAAAAAAAGGAAGCCCATAGAGCTGTCTACTTGTATTCTGTTTCTGGAAGGTATCATGCTTTCTCCTTTTAATTGGAATAAAATATTCTCTTTTTCTATAGGTATCTGTTATTCAACTCTCTTGGTAATATAACTCCAATTTTGAGTCATTAGTAGATTTATTTAGTAAGGTCACAAAATCCCACTGAAATTCACAGGGGAACAGGAGTCATCTGCTTTAATCGAGAGTATTTTAATAGTTCTTTAGCTGCACGTGAGCTCACTCAAGTTTTCAAGTCTGCATTCTGTGACAATATTGACTTTATAAGCTATCACAGAACTAAAACTAATCTTGTTTGAAGTACAGACTCATCTTTGACAGTCATCTTTTTCCAACCGCCTGTGCCAATCACCTTCATTCTGCAGAGTTTGTTAAAGCACCCAGAAAGATACCCAGATTATTTGCACAACAAGACATAAAGATTTATTTACAATTCCACCAATTTTCCAATCTCCAGGTACCCTTAAAAAGATTTGCAGTAACTCCTCCATCTTGTTGGTAGATGAGATGTGGGTCTTGCCTGTCAAGTAGTGACATCAGGGCCAGAGCATGTATCCAGGCAGTAGCTTTAATATCAGACTGATTTAGTTCAAACCAATCCTTTGAAAGAATAACCTTACCCAACGCTTCTTGAACAGGTGGAAGGTCAAGAAGGTCTCCTCCAGCATTGTGCAAGTTTTGTAGCATGGAATTTATAGTTAATTCATTCAGAATGGAAGAACAAGGAGAAATAGCTGTTCAACCAGAGTTTAGATTGTTCTGTGGCAAAAAAAAAAAAAAAAAAAAAAAAGAGTATGACTTCACCAATATCTGTTCCTGAGGTAGTCTGTAGAGATTTTTACTCTGTGATTTTCTAACTTAAAATGAAAAAATAGTCCTGGAGCAGGAATTGCAATATAATGAAAATTTCACCTTAATTTTGAAACAAGAATTATGGTATATTAATAGGCTTTTATTTGTTTCTTATTTACCCAACTAGCTTGCAATTTATCTTCTGTAATGGGATTCTTTGAAGTGTTATTCCAAAAAAACAAAAGTAATATGGTAGAATCTGAAAAGATCTACTTAGAGTGTTTTAATGCAAAATCCATACTCTGAACCTGAATCAGGCTGAGAATGTGAATGTAGGGGATGTGATGTTCCTGCTTGGAAAACATGAGCACCTAACATTTACTCAACAGGAACTTCTTCATAGTAACTAAGCCCCTCTGCTGTGTCATCGTCCTGTAGGGACATTTATCTGCCAATTACTTTATGCTATGTCTGTTATTCTATATTTCAATAAGCATGAACTGTTTTTCAAAAGCAGACGCAAGCACATTCTTGAGGGCAAAACGGGTTACCTGCTGCACTGGTTAGTTACATCCTTTAGCAGAGTGACTGTTTCAAAAGTGCGCTGATAAATGGTTAGTGGAAACAAGTGAAGATTGCTCACTTCATGGTGAGGAATGCATTCAGGCATTGTCAAACTGTATGCAAGTATTTTAAAGTACATGCAAATAGAAGAAGGGATCATTCATCTCTCTCACTCCTCAGCTTATCAAAGCTGAATTATCCAACAGTTAACAGTCGCAGGCTCCAGATTTTCAGTTTTGCTACATTTGCTATGGGAGCAGGTTCATCCTGGAGGAAACTGAAGGCTCCAAACCTGGCTTTGCAGAAATTAAAAAATACAAAGCAGGATGGTATTTCTTTCAATAACTGGTGTCGAAGTATTGAAAAATGTCTGCTTAATTTACTACAAGCAAAACTGGGAAACCACTTCCTTCTTTGGAAATACCTACATAGTTTTGAAGCATCATCTGGAATTTATCTTTTAGTCAATAAAAATTCTGAATATATTAAAAACATGAACTACTTTTAATATTTTATATATCAACTCCACGTGGGAAATAAAAAAGAAAAAGATACAACCTTTATAATGCATATAAAAATATCCAGGATATCCACACAGTGTTCCAAGTGTTGGGGTATGAATTGCAGAATTAAGTTTAATTAGAGAGACTTGGTAAAATAATGTAAACTTTAGGATTTTGAGATTGACTCCCTGCTTACTTATTAGTAAGTCATATTGTAATGATTGCTTCACCAGCACCAGACTATACACAACCACATACTGTACTATTTAGTGCAGCTTTTCGCATGAAGCCTGAGCATACTTGCAAGCATTAGATCAGAACAGGGCATGAGTTCTTTCTGTTTGACAGACCCATTCACTTCCAATTTCATGTCTTCATCTTACATTCTTCATTCCAAATCTGAATGTGTAAGGAAAGGATGCCTTCTGCTCCTGGTATGAATGTCTGCAAGTTCGAGAAAATAAGGTGGTGTAAAAGGCATATGTTAATAGTTACATAGACAGCTTTCACGTGGACAGATTTCCAGGAGGTCAGACTATCTGATTTGATCATCTCCACCTTTTAACTCTGTAAAGCAGACATAAACTCTTAATGTTGAAAGAATGGGCCTTTTAAGTTCCCTAGTTTGTGTCTCTCTGCTCTAAAGTCAATTTCCATACTCCATTGCATTTGGTGGATGCTGGTCTGGGACCTTAAAATTTAATTTTAATGGTTACACCAGCTGCTTCAGAGTGAACATTTACTTTCTTATCTACTAAAAATTATGAAGTTCTCCATAACTGAACAAAAATATGCTCCTTTTATGATTCAGTAGATTCAAAAAGATCCTCAAGAAGAGTATCTTTTTGATGGGAAAAAGTAAAGAAATCTGCTTAGTAATGTATATATTGTAGATAAAGTCTAATTTTTAGACTAAACTTTTTGAGCTGCCCTCTAGCTAACTGCTTTAGAGATGAAAGTCACCATTATAATGTAATCCCCTTTGTCTTTGAAAGTACAAATTTCCACCCTCTTTGCTCATAGACTTATGATCATAGCTCACAACAAAGAATAGAAATCAAAGCACAGGACTGTACAAATAACATGTGACTTTCAACATAGTACATCCCTTATAGTGGGTTCCTTTTAATTTTAATTTTTTTTTCAAAGACAAAAAGCCCTCTTCTTGTACTGCTGGTAGCTGTTGTGAAAGAACATGAGTCCAAAGTTCCAGAGAAAAATTTTTCAGAGTTCATTGAAAAAGTCTTTATAATTTCCCTTGACTATTGGCCTACATCCTTCTACTGACTGAAGACTCATATATATTAGCAGAACATGAAAGACATTTTTGAAATTACAGGTGCAAAATTTTTTAACGTAACCATGACTTTTATCTCACAAGACTCCTAGTTCTGGAGCAAAACATGTTTTCATATATAAGTGATCCCAAAGCCCCCCTTTTTCTACTTCCCATATTTTCCTCAAACTCATTAGTCATAAAAAATGCAGGGGGAAAGAACACTTTCAAAACTCCCTGTGGCAGAATAAACCAGAGCTGAACCTTCAAATGATTATTCCATAGTGAGTCATTTAAGCATGGCACTGTTTCATAAACTTCAGGGACTTAATTTGCATGTGACTATTAATTCCTCTCTCACAAACAGTTCATCTTTTCATGTTACTTTTTCATGAATTTGCCCTCCAGAAAATTGATTTTTTCCTTTTTCTATGCTTCAGCTGGCTGTTTCTGCTGCCCCAGTCAAAAACACTTCTCCTCAATGAATCAAATGGAGCAACGAGAATGTGTAGTTTACCCCAGTTCTTCCTCTCAGGCATAAACTCTTCACTTTTTCTTCCAAGGAAAGAGTGAGCAATTGACCTCTCTTTTAAATCATCAGATAATCAAAAGCAGTTGTATGTGTGTAGGGGTAGAGATATCATCAAATAACTTAAATCACCAATAGTAGTTAACTGCAGTATTTCCTAAGTAAATCAGATCTCACAGTGCTGTTTATTCATTCAACAAAGGGATATATTGTGGTTCTCATAATTCATCCTGGCACTGTGTTTACCAGCTGCAAATAAAACTTACAGTGCATGACTTTGGCCCTGTAGCCTCTACTTTCATGAGGAAGTACCATGAATTTTCCACAGAAGTCCCGAGAAGAGACAGAGTTTGTCACAAGCGCTGAGAATTCAGCAGTGAATCGTATTGGCATAGGAATGTTGTTTGCATGCTAGAACAGTCTCAAGTCTTGAAAAGCCCCAGAGTGAGCAGGCAGCCTCGGCTCATCCCTTCAAAAGACAATACAGCTTTTTTGCCCCCTTCACCAAATCTGGCATTACAGTATTCCATGTACTATGGACTGGTCATCATAGAAATACTATGTTTTCACATATCCCCACAACTGCAATGATACGTTAGTTTCTGTTACGATATCATAGCAGAACCTAAAAATGCCTACCCTATTCTATTCCATGTTTATTTTACTTCAGTGGTATTTTCTGGGTTAGATTATAGTGGTATGGGATGATGTGATGACACAATAATAAGGGGCATCATATTACAGTGACTGAGCCACATATGAAAAAGAGATAGGGAAAAGTTTAGTTGATTACCAAATAGTTCTCTTAACAGAGGACTGGAATATGGCTGTTGCATGTTATACCTGAGATACATCAAACAAGGTATATGTAGGATGCAGGGAAAAATAACTATCAGTGTCTTAAGTTGTTGGTTTATTGTCTGCTGCTCACCTGCACATTTTTCACGTAACCCAAAGTTCATAGTGTTCAGAGAAATGTAGTAACATTGCTGATACCAGTGTCTATAACATAACTAAGAACAGGCTGGAAAAAGACTTGTTCTCAGCTTCTGTATCAGCTGATAATGAACAGTAGTTTGGCATAATAACAAACACTCTCAGATTCAGATTTCTGGAGGAAAATACAGCTAATGTCCTACGAAAAGTTCTCAGATTGTTCCTAGTTTATTTATTTTGGAGACCAGATAAAGAATTGCACAACTGTAAAAAGCATGATGAAGAACAACTATTAATAGTTACCCGTTTGACAGGAAAAGACAGTTTCTTTCACTGCTTCTGACTTTTAACAAGCACCTGAACTACCTGTGCTCAACTTTATGTTTTGCTAAAGAAGTGCTTGTTATGCATGAGTGAAGACTAGGGAAAAATACCTCTCTTTGCTCTGTATCTGATGCATCTGTAATTAAATTTCCAATAAGTCTGATAATATGATGAGGATATAGCAAACTACCCTGACTTCTACCACTGGACTGCTTTGTACAGTGAGGTTACTTACTTTTCATTTCAGCTCATATAGGCATTTCTCTTAATTGGAAGATATGGTTATATGTGATATACTTGCTCTTCAGTGACGTATGGAACATGAATGCATGTGTCTGGATACACATAGGCATCACATTCAGTTCAAGCAGCAATTGCCTGAATAACTGCTAATACAATAATATTTGCAATGAGTATCATTCAACAAATCCTTTTGACCTGTCAAGCATGATGTAATCAGTGAATTACTTTTTTTTTGGCAGATTTAATGTTTACTGTATCGTAGATTGACATTTTCCTGACAACTTCTTCATCTCTTCCAAATGACTCTTTTCTACTGACATTTCAACGATTGATTTGAAAGTCTATCTCAATAATAAACGATTAATTGCTTCAAAGTTTCTAGTAAACCTTAAACATAACTGAAAGGTATAACCATACTTTATTAAGAATGCTTTTTAAAAAAACATTATTGTTAACTTTCCTAATTAAGCAGACAGAAATAGGCCCAGTAAACCCCTATATTTCTACTGCAATATGCTCCCAATGCAAATCTTTCAACAAAAGAAAGAAAAAAGGATAAACCTCTACACAATCCAAATTATCTAAGTTGGAATTTTAATTGTGCTTCTTATTACCTGGGGATTAAGAAATTTCAGACTCAGCCTTCAAGAAGTTGTGCACAGTTTCACAGCTTGAAAACTATCATCCTGAGTGGTGCATACATTAATTTACTTCAGCCAAATGTTTCCCACTTTCTGGAAAACTAATTTGGAGACTATAAACCTGGGGCTATTATGGAAATCAATAAGTTCAGAGAGAAGTGATTCCTACTCATGTCTACAGGACATAAATGAAATCTGGAGGACATTTTGATCTGCACAGTGTGCAATGAGGGGCAGCAGGGGCAACAGGTGTAACAGGGGGCAACAGGTGTATTATGGTATTTGCTGTAGATAACAGAGAGACTCATCTGAGGAATTCTGAAAGTTAGCACTTTGGTGGTTTCTGTTGTGATTTTTGATATTTTAAATGCCAGAGCCCAAGTCACAGTGATTTGATTGAGATTAGGTAGTTTTCTGCCAGCATTACTAGATCAAAATCTGACAAGAAAGGCAATGAGTAATCTTGTGCCTTTCTTAGTAGTTTAGTGCACATCTGAAAGGAAAGAAAAGGCCATGGTTGCAAAAGTTGGGCAGTAACAGGGTAGATATCATCTTTTCCAAATCAAATACCTTCAAGTACAGAAAGATAGATTCATGAAATAGAGCTTCTTTTTACGACACCAGGCAGATGAGAAGTTAAGCACTTTTCAGAGCCTGGCTTTAAAACCTTATGTATTTTAAAAGGCTCTTAGTAGCAGTGTATTTGTGGGAGGAGCATAAAAATTTCCATGGTAAATCAAATAAATCATATAACCAGTCTTATGATACTGTGTGTGGTCAGAAGCAGCTCAAATATCTGCTTTTTAGACAGGTTATATATACAGAAAGCAGTACAGGCATTTTCTACCACTCTCACAGGTCAATGAAATTCTACCATTTCTATACTTTCTCATTAATCATGACCTATCTGTAATTTAATTTGCTCCATGTATCTCTGGCTGATTGAGCAAAGAGCAGGCAAAGGGGGAGGGTGGATGGGAAGCCAGAGCTGTTGGAACAGTACCAGCATGCTTCTCAGCTTGGCTAACACGCCACCTGCCATTCCACTGGCATTTCAGTGGTGGTGGTGTATGAGCACCCTGGCTGTAAAGATAAGTGGACTTTTGTTTGCTGTCATGGTTTAAGTCCAGCTGGTAACTCAGAACCACTCACATGCTCTCCCCTTTCTTCCCCCTGCTACCGGCGGGATGGGGAGAAGAATTGAAAGAATGCAAACCCAACGGGCTGAGATAAGAACAGTCCAGTAACTAACGTGCAATACAAAACTACTACTGCTACCACCAATAATAATAATGATAAAGGAAATAACAAGGGCAAAGAATTTAAGACTGAAAGGGGAAGGGGAAAAAACAATAACAGCAATGATGAGGAATACAATTGGTCATCATTCACTGTCGAATACCCAGCCTGACCAGAGCACTACTCTGCCATTATGGGTGACTCCTTCCAGTTTACGTGCTGGCCATACATATTGTGTTATGGAACATGCCTTTGGCTAGTTTGGGCCAGGTGTCCTGCCTCTGCTTCTTCCTGCTTTCCTGTGCCCCTCCTCACTGGCAGAGCATGGGAGACTGGAAAGTCCTCAATCAGACTAAGCATTACTCAGCAACAATTAAAGCATTGGTGTGTTATCAGCATTTTTCTCAGACTGAAGCCAAAAACATAGCCTTGTGCCAGCTACTAAGAAGGAGAAAAATTGCTGTTACAGCTGAACACAGAACATTTGTGTACCCTGGGTATGACTTACACAAACATGAACTTCAGTAATATGCTAGCATGGTTACCCATAACTCTAAATACACATAACTCTTGAGGGCTGCTTACTTTTTCTTTGGAGAAAAGTATCTGACAATGGGTCATCTACTTTCTCCCCTTTTATTAGTGTAAGTATGCAGATTCCAAAGTGTATTTCAGTTACAAAGCAGTTAACAGACTTGTTACTGGAGATAACATGCCTGTTCCTAAAACTATTGTATTAGCTTTCCAGATAATAAGACTGCAATTTTATTTATTTTTTAAATTCTTTATTACACCAAATGCAAGACACTTCCTTATCCCTTGCTAGCACTTTGTTTCACTTTGCCCTTTCAGGACTTGAAGTCTTAAGTCTTCATTTCTTTTGTGTACGATTTTAATGTCATTAGGAAATGCAGACTTTTTTACAAAGCCTGCATTCAGGCAGAGAATCTAGGTAATTGACATGTTGACAATAAATGCCGAATACGATTGCAAGTAGGAAAAATCATATTAATTCCCCTCCACATTGGTATTCAGGAATTCTCCTTCCTACATTTACTAGAGAGAGTGACAGTTACCTGAACTTAATACTCTCTCTCTTTTTTCCTAAGTGCACAGTGGCTAAAATTATCCAAAGAGTGCAGAACAAGTTATTGAGAAAAATGTGTGCAGACATATATATGTCCTGGGTTCAGCAGTAGCAGTCATTTAGTATATCTATGTAGCAGTCATAGTATGTCTATTTTTTTATTTAACCTGAGCCCAGTCCTGCTTTGCAGTTTATTTTCTGATTGTTTTCACATCAGGGTATAAGGCATAAATTTGTGCCACATCTACCCTGATTAAAAAATAACAGCTTACCTCTGCCAGTTCTGTTAACCCATTCATGCTTAAGTCATCACAATATACATTCTCTGTTTCTATGTCTGCCCTCTAACACACCTAATATTCTATTTATTTGTTCAAGCTTTTGTTTTAATAAGGAACAGTGCTCAAGACAGACAGTTACGGCTGCTTCCTTGCATTATCCTGTTCTGTATTCTTCTTCCCCAAGACAGTATTAAAAGTGAGACATGACACCATAAAGATGAGGAATTCAGACACCATATGTCCCTGCAGCAGTTAGGCACCACAGGATTATCTGAGACAGCATCAGAGAGAGCATCCTGCTGTGCCTCAGTTCTGGAGGACATAGGTAATGTTTCACCCTTATCTGTACACTACCTGCTGGTTACGCTTTTCCGTTACTATTTTCCTGTTCATTAGTGCACCTTCCCTTTGGAATATTGACAGTGCTTTTGAATGAATCTCCACAATATTTTTAAGCAAGGGCAAACATTTAACTTCTGAAGAGAGAAAAGAAACATATATGCTGACTTGAAATATCATCTGAATGAAAAAAAATTAGTTTATTGAAAGTTTTAATTTGCCAAATAAAAAAATAAATGGCCACTGTAGAAAGGACATGTGAAGAGTGGGTTTTGTAGAAATACCTTTGTTATTAAAGGTCATCAAAGACCTTTGTAAGTGATCATTCACTGAAGAATGGAAGCATTTACTCATTGGCAACTGCTAACATTTATTCTATTTTATTATTTTTGTTGCAAAGATGTTATTAGGAGAAATGCCTGTGCTGCATTTCAATTGATACGATCAATTTCATGTCTATGTCCAACAATGACATATAATCTTTCAGGAGAAGGAAGGATCCTGTCTTTAATTGTCACATGTATTGTTCTAATAGTGTTCATGAACAGTCATTATGAGAAATCTTATGACATATCAAGGTGTTGCAATTTTTGTTTCAATCCTCATTATTAGTATTATCATATGTGACATAATTTTTAAATCCTTCCTATCTGCATGACATCATGGCCTTCTGAGATGGTGATTTTAATTGCCTAAGCATGCTTACACAGTTCCTTGTGATGAACACAATCATAAGAATAGTCTTACTAAGCAAAAATAGCTCAGTCCAATCCAACCTAGTCTATGTAGTCTGATATTCTGGCTCTGCTGGTGATATTTTCCCAGTTTAGAATATGTTAATTTTCTCATGATTTCTTTATTCTTGGTGAGCACAGGCAACAGAAAATGGTTTTATTACTGTGGGTTTAAAAAAAACCAAACCAAAACCAACAGTGTTCCTGATGAACATCTGGTCACTAAGCTTATCAGCTCATAAAAAAATACAATATCATAGAATCATATAATTGTGGAATGGTTTGGATTGGAAAGGATCTTGAGATCATTTATTTCCAACTCACCTGCCATGAGCAGGGATGCCTCATACTAGACCATGTCACCCAAGGCTCTCTCCAACCTGGCCTTGGACACTGCCAGTGATGGAGAATTGGCCACTTCTTTGGGCAATCTGTTTTAGTGTCTCACACTTATTTCCACCCTGAACTTTCCCTGTTCCAACAAATATCTTTATTTTAATTCTTTAATTATAGGAATTGAGAACAAGTTCAATTAAAATAATTTTAAATATCTGTTTCACTTTAGATTTATGAAGTGTTTTTCTAATCGCCTTTGTATAGATCGGGAAAAACATTGGTCTGAAATATCAGGTTTCAGTCCAAAGAAATGATTTTAGAACAGATGTAAAAAAAAATCCAAAAGAAATACTTTACAGTGGAAATTATGGCAGAAGAAGAAGTACACTGAGTCACAGAAGCAAACACTATACTATCTGCAGTTTCATAAAAGTGAATGATAGGGTCAAAACTGAACTGAAGGTACAAAGCCAGTGCCTATATTGTCATGAGACAGCAATAATACCTGCCTCTGGGCTGCTGACAAGTCTTTCTCTGAAGTTCTTAAACCCTGTGAGTACAATGGGAGCTCTGCTGAATATGGGCTGCAAGACTCAGCCCTTGATCTATCACAAAGGCAGAGACACCCTTTGTCCCAAATCACAGTCTGTGGCTGTAGAATTCTGTATATATGTACATAGGGACAAGCCTCTCAGTCTGAAACAACTGTGTGGTTTGCCTGATGCAGCGTCTTTCAATCTGAGCCTGAAAATGTTGGTAGAGTTATTTTCAATTTAATTTGGACCTTTTTTTTATTTTTTCCCAGTATCCCTATATTCTTTACACCAAATACATTTATGGATAATTGACATAATTATAGGCAAACACCCAAAATAAATTCTCACATATTGAAGAAAATATGAAACGTTCATCTTAAAGAACAATGCAATAAACACCAGCATGGTTTGTAAATATTTACATTACATCCTTATAATCATCCCTAGCCTCAAGCTGTATGAAATTCTCAGAACAGAAATGTCATCTTTAAAGGTTAATACATTTGAAACTTGTGAGATATAAATAAATAAATTCTCTGAAAAATCATTATTATGATTCATTCTTTTAATCAGCTGGTGTACATTGTGCTCAAAACCTTTGATCATTATTTTTATTTTTTGTAATGGAAGATTGAGAAAGACTTTTATTTTCTCCATTTCTATTCTCCAGTTTCAAATTCTGATTTGAGTTGCAGACCTCTGTGTAGTGTACTGCAATAAATTTCAGTGCTTTCAAATACATTAATTCAGAATGTGGACCAGAGATTTTCCATGCAGAAATTTAGCACCATAATGCTTCTCCCTAAGCTGGAAAATATTTGAATGTAAAAATGTTAAATTTCTGCAGGCAATGCAAAGTTCTTAGTAATAAATGAAGTGCAAGGTCATTCAGTAGAGCTTTGTGTTCCCTAAGCTGCTTCAATTTTTAGGATGAACCTCCTTTAAATTTCATCTCAAGGAGGGGTGAGTTTATAATCAATGACAAATTCACCATTTCTAACCAAATATTAATATAATCATCTATTTAAAAAATCACATGCCTAAATACTTCCAGCAAATCTAACACAAATAACAAAGAACCCCCCCAAAGAAAAGAAGGCATACAAGCTTGCAGATTGTTGTATAATTTTAGTATCTATTTGTTTTTGTAATTAGATTGCAGCATCAATAAACAACGTGTTTCTTTACAAGTAAACTGTTCTGATACCTTAGAATCTGTTTCTTAAGTGTAATCCTGAACACTGTGTTACTGATAAAGGCTTTCTCAGCAACATCCTGGGGCATTTGGGTGTTTCAAAAAGCTTACCCTAGAACTTCCATGCAAAAAAATGATTTGAAAGCAAATGGTAAGGACCAAGGGATACCAACACACTCTACCTCCCTCGGAAGAGAGTGTCTTTACCTAGGGCTTCACACAGACATCACTTCTTAAAGACTGCTGTGTAAGAATCACAGCATGTTTTTATAAAAACAAGAGAAGACAGTGCCAGGCCTTTTTATTCAATTATGTTTGTTAGTGGGAGATTTGTTTTTGCTTTCGTCTTAACTTACATATTAATTAGATTAATTAAGCATGAGTCACGACATCTAAATTTGGAATCAGATTCAGATTTTTAAAGGATTGCACATAGTTCTGCAGGTCTAGGAATTATTTTCTGGATGCTGCAGCAATAATGCTCAAATGAAGTTTAAACCTACTTTCTTCTTAGTTAAGGTTTGAGTTTACCGGTCTGTAGATCTAATTTTTGTCAGAATTGTGTCAATATTTATGTTTTTCTCTTCGAAAGTCCATATTCTAGTGTCTAACACCACGCTTTTCATTTTGAGAAACAGTTGAAATGACACTGGATCTTATTAATTCAGTTAGTCACCATCAGCAAGAAAGAATAGAGTGTATCCTTTTTACATATATGGTTACTCTGTATGCGTAGAGTGAAAACAATTGTCAGTATGCCAAACTCCTCTTAGCATGGTGTGTTCTTCATGAACATGTTGCATGGCTCTCAAATGTGCTTTCAGATTCCAGCCTGTGAAATTTTCATTCATTCCCATGGAATTTATATACAAAGATCCATCTACATGGTAGATGATTTTCTATATCAACTCATTTTTTCACCCAGAAAATATGAGTTATATTTTTAAGTCCAGCTAAGTGCTGTTACTGATTAAAATCAGAAGTGAAAACTCCATAGCAATCACAAGCACATCAAAAAATTAGTTCTGCCAAGTTACTGGAGATTTATGTAAAGCAAATATGTAGTTTCTATAGAAGTTAAATTACCTTTATGTATTGCATTCTTAGAAATTACTGAAAAAGTACAAAACGTGTCTTTGGCAGACTTTTCAGGAAATTCGGGTGGTCAGCAAGTTCCCATTTTCCTTGGTCCCTGTCACAGAAGTACATCGCCATTTAATAGGAATGGTCTTGTGACTTTACTAAGAAAATATTTTCATGAGGGGTGGCTTTTGCATTTTTAATTTCCGAATGAGCAGACAAGAATAAAATGTTTGCCAGTGGATATGAACCGAAAAGTAAATAGGGTAAAGTAAACAGTAAACATATCTCTGGAAGATGCCCAGGGTCAAAGCTGGCAATCTGGCTCATGAGACTAAACAGCTAAGAAAGAGAAGAATTTATTTAAATTCTAACATTAAATACTTAAACTAACATTAAATACTTAAACTAACATTAAATACTTATTTTTTGCTTTTGTGAATAGCTGATTTATTTTGGGCCTAAAACATACTCCTGCTCAGGACCATCCTGTTAGTTTTTCCATTCCCATGCCACAATAAGAAATGGCAAGACACTCATACTGAGCCCTGCACAGATGAGAGCTTGAACACTGTAACTGAAGCTTCAGCCTGTTTAAAGACTTAATAAGATTCATAAAAGCACTTTCTGGGGCTCAAGAATGAATTAAGCTGTTTGTATAAAAGTAGCAAAATTGTTTGATCTAACCTTAATAGCATTATGCACTCAGTCTAAATGCGTGTAGGCCTGTGATGATTTAATATGCTCCACTGAATTCAAAGGCTGGTGAATCATCAAAAGTCTCATCACCAGTCTCCCACTCACCAGTCTTGCAACCCTTCAAGTCTGGTATGGAAGAAATGCTCATAAACTGCGCTGTTTGGCTGGCATGCTGACTTCTCAGGGTGAAACTTGATCCTGAAAATGGCCAATATTTTATTCCAGGGATTTGTTTGTTCCATTTTAGAGTGAAACCTGCCAGGGAAAAAGATTGCTCTGTCTGCAGTACAGAAAAAGTATGATGGGAATGGAGCTCAGATCTTTTAAACGTCTGTGTGTGCTAAGGTGAGAACAAGTTTGGTGAGAATTTCATTGAGGTCTCTTAAGACTTGAAAGCTCATCCAGTTTAAACATTCTTTAGCTGAAGCTTTCAAGGTTTTCAAAGCTTCATTAATTTTAATCACCATCTATTGATCTGGTCACACTCCTGGCAAAATCAAACCTATTAGTCAAGAAGAAGTAAATTTTAGCTCTGGTTATGGTCCATTTGAATGCTAAATGACACCATTAAATATCACAGATACGGGTTTTAAGCATGCAGTATTGTATTCATGATGCTTAAAGACTTAAAAAGCAATCCTTCCTCACAAATTGCCTACCAACAGATAAATACTCAACAAAGCTGATAGCTCTGAATTTTCTTACAATGGTGAATGAAGAAAATGAGACAAATATTAACAGTAAGTAGGCAGTTTGTGATCTGCTTTTGACGGTGTATATCTACATTATACACACGAAAAAAAAAACCAGATTTATCCTGGTTTTGTGTTGCGAAAGAATTCACAAAAATCAGAGATTGGGAAGACTTTGAAAAGGCATATGGATGCTTGGAAGCAAGAGAGGTGGAAAGAAGTGGATGTTGGCTAGGTTATCCTGCCCAGTAACAAGGCCTGTTGGTGTTAGAATTACACTCTTGATTATATCTACCTGTAACTGCCATAATTTGGTTTTGTCACAAAATCAAAAATAATCTTTGTCTACTTAGACAACTGGATGCAATAATCAAATTATATGTTGAATTTTTAATCACCTAGTTGCTGACCAGAATGGATTCAAATAATTTTCAACAAAAACAGGTGAGCATTAAACATGTATACATTAAAAAAAATACCCCAAACCACCCAATCAGGTATTGTTACAAGGTAGAAATGTTGGATTATAATTAGATACAATGTGCACAATGAATTTTGCTTAATTCTTCATATGTTTGCCAATGTGTTTTAATACAAATTTATGTTTACGTTATTAAGTCTCCATCATGCAAAAAATGGATATTGACTCCTTCAGATAAAGGCATTAAGATTATTGACCACAAAGGTAAATATTAGCTGGGGTGAAGCTAAGGTCAAGATTTCTCATTGAAGACAATTAATCTTGATACTCAGTGAGACAAGAAATTGTCATCTGTATTAATATATAAATTCTAACAACTTGCTTCATTAAGCACATTGAAAATCAGTTATGAATTTCATCTCTTAATCAGTTACAATTAGAAACTTTTCTTGTGCAACAAGTTTTCTTTTAACAATGTAATTGAAAAAAACAGACACACACTAGGAAAAGAGACCTGTTTACTGAGGTGTGAACGGTAGTCATCTGGAATAGAAATCTGTCAACAGGTTTTAGCTTGGAATGTACTGCAGTAATGAAAGTTAAAACATACAAGTCATCTTGAAACAAAATGAAAAAGAAAAATCTCAACACTTTTCTACAATAGTGCATTTGAGTCATCCCTAAGTTAGGAGTTTTCTTTCTTCCTCTATCTTTTGACATACTATATTTCATTTTACCCTTATGTTTCTGGAACTGTGTTGTGGTTTAAGCCCAGACATAAATCAGGCATGCAGTCGTTAGCTCACTCACCCAATTCCTCCCCTGCTCCTAGAGGGATAGGGGGGAGAATTGAAAGAATGGAACTCCCACAGGTTGAGACAAGAACAGAGCAGTAATTAAGATATAACATAAGCCACTGCTGCTGCCACCGGTAATAATAATGATAAGGGAAATAAGAAATGAATACAACAGCTCACCGTTGCCAACTGAAACCCAGTCTGACTGAGCAGTGATCTAACCCTTCTGGGTAACTACCCCCAGTTTATATAGTGGCCATGATGTGCTGTGGTGATGTGTTTTGGGTCAGGTGTCCTGTCTGTGCTTCCTCCCGGCTTCCCCTCCTCGCTGGCAGAGTATGAGACTCAGAAAGTCCTTGGTCAGAGCAAACATTACTGCAACAACTAAAAACATCAATATTATCAGAACTGTTCCCAGGCTGAAAGTCAGAAACGCAGTACTGCACCAGCTACTAAGAAGGAGAAAAATGACAGCTACAGATGAACCTAGGACAGACTATTAATTTTACTGTTTATTAAAAATAATAATATCAACTAGATTTAGAAATTAAAAGTACTAGAATAAGTTTTTCTAGGAGTATCATTATGAATGAATGATAACATTTGATAATGTTGCAGCAGAGTTCCAAAGTTTAATTTGAATTAACAATAGAACTTCTTTTATTTAAGGTCAAGGAACTATTGGGGGTT
This sequence comes from Psilopsiagon aymara, assembly GCA_024733675.1. Taxonomy (NCBI): domain Eukaryota; kingdom Metazoa; phylum Chordata; class Aves; order Psittaciformes; family Psittacidae; genus Psilopsiagon; species Psilopsiagon aymara. The sequence goes on along the minus strand of JANRGW010019794.1, from coordinate 19,125 downwards.
TGCAGTTAGAAGCTGAAGGAGACATGTTTTTATTTTCTCAAACATGAGCCTGTCAACATTTTTATGTTCTCAAACTTTATTTGATCATATGATAAAATATTTCCCAAATATTCCTGGATTTATTATTTAATTGAAAATGAATTCATTAATTTTTTATCATATTTATAAATTTATCATATTTATAAATTTTATAAATTTTGGTGTCCTATTGCTGATGTTTCAGTAGGTGATCTACATGAACAATACATTATAAATATTGAATATTATAGTGTACTGCATATAACATTTGAAATTCACATTAGCTGGGATGTTAGTTATGTTAGTTACTTTGCCTGCTTTGTATACAAATCCTATTTACAATTTTACATTCTTAAAACATTTGCAATTTCAGTGATCTACAGACCGAAGCTATTTCACTGAGGAAATTAATGAATAATTCTGAATAATTAATATGTCAGAAAATTTGGTGATCTATTTCTAAACAATGAACAATAGCACAGAAGCCTGTATTCTGTCAAAAAATCTGAGCAAGTAAAAAGTAAAAATAATCTGTTCTTTAGGATAGGAAAGCCTTTGAGATAAGGTAGAATTTTAAGGATAAAGGATATGTGAATTTGGATTTCAAGTTACCATAACCTGAAATAATGCAAAAATAAAATAATGGGCTATTAAATCTGTAAATATATGACAAAAATTAACAGCCATTTGAGGAAATGGAAGAATTTTAACTCTAAAGTGGTAATTGATTTTCATAATGAAGAACAGTTTTGGCTTATACAGACAAAAAAGGCTACACTTGTTGTTGCTTTATCTAAGATACTTGCATGATTTCCCAAGAGATCTTGTTGTGTCATGTTCCTTCTCCTCCTCTTTTCAAAAAAGTACAATTAACAGCTTGCAATCATCAGAAGCAAGTGACATTTCTTATCAAAGATTTTGTGTCGGGAATAGAGTCATTAATCCAGACCTGAATGGAGCCATGTTTAATGATCAAAAACCTAGACGTTACTTTTGCTACTTTTATTAAAATTGCTGAGATAAAATTTCAGAGTTAAAATCGTTGAGTTAAAATTGCCTAATTATTGTCCATTTTGAGTTGAAAAATAGTTCTAAATACAATCTTTATCTCGAGAGAAATAATTTCAAGTCACTGAATGTAATCCATTCTTGTAATAATAAACCTGTTTGTGATAAGTAGATAATGTTTTTGTTCACATATGGCTGACCAGAACAACCATGTCACCACTTGAAAGTATTAACCGACATTGTTTCATTATTGCCTTATATGCAAGGTATTCTATCCCATAAAGTCATTGAAAGTGGAATGAAGTGCAAAGATATCATATGCTTCTTTTAATTTTTCACAAAGATTAAAAAGTATACTTGCAATCTCAGTCAGATTATTTAAGAATTTTATTCATCACTGGGATAGTGAAATGAAAGCTTTGGCTGATGTTAGATTATACATGCAGAAAAGCTGTATGCACACAAAAATATAATCTTATTAATTACTTAGAACTAGCCTTTTTTTTTTTTTTTTTTTTTTTTTTTTTTTTTTTTTTTTTTTTTACATAATTGCTTAATCAGAAGTGTTTAAATCACTACCTGAATAGTTGTTATGAAAATATTTCAATGTATAAAGTGTACTGGCCAACTGAATTTCTTCAGGGACATAAGTTAACAGGACTCATGTAAAATGTATTTGCTGATTTCTGTCTTTCCTTGGATTCCCAGAGATCCTTAGCTTAAAGAAAATCTTCCTGATCTTGAAATCTGAGATTTGTTAGGTGTATTGTTCAAGGTCTTTCTTGGAATTAGAGCTGGGAATCAAATGTCAGGCAATTTTACCTACAGATCCACAAAAAATTCTCCCTGGAACTCAAAAATTAATTAAGCTGTTTATAAAACGTAGCATAATTGTTTAATTTAACCTTAATATCCTTAATAGGATATAATATGCTTAGTCTAGATATATGTAGACCAATAAGAAATCATTAGCCAAAATTTGTGACTAGCCCATCCCACATTAAGCTTAATTAATATGACACACCAGCATTATTCAACACCATCTCCAAGTTCTCTTATATGCCTTTATTCTCTATCAACACTGCACTGTAAGTATAGCATGCTGTCTAAATTACAAAATTCAGTGAAAAATTTCAAATAATATAATCTCATTTTTCCAAAATTAGAACTTTTGAAATCATGGTATCATAGAATCATTTAGATTGGAAAAGACCCTTAAGCTCATCAAGTCCAACTGTTAACCTCATGCTGCAAGTTCACTAGTAAACCATGTCCCTAAGAGACGTGTCTGCATCTTTTAAATACTTCCAGGCATTGTGACTCAACCGCTCCCCTGGGCAGCCTATTCCAGCGCCTGATAAGCCCTTCAGTGAAGAAATCTTTCCTAATATCCAGCTAAATCTCCTCTGAGGCAACTTGAGACTATTATCTCTTGTCTTTTTTCTTGCTACCTGGCAGAAGAGACCAACCCACACCTCACTACAACCTACTGAAAGCCAGTTTTAGAGAGCCTCCTTTTCTTCAGGCTAAACCCCCCCAGTTCCCTCAGCCATTCCTCATCAGACTTGTGCTCCAGACCTTTCAACAGCTCCATTGCCTTTCCCTGGCCCTGCTCCAGCACCTCAATGTCTCTCTTGTAGTGACAGGCCCAGAAGTGAGCACAGGATTTGAGGTGCAGGCTCACCAGTGCTGGGTACAAGTGGATGATCACTGCCCTGGCCCTGCTGGCCAGGCTATTGCTGATAGGCCAGGATGCTCTTGGCCTTCTTGCCCACCTGGGCACACCCCTGGCTCATGTTCAGCCAGCCACTGATGAACACCCACAGGGGCTTCTTTGCTGGGCGGCTTTACAGCCACTCTTCCTTAAGTCTGTAAGGGTTGCATGCTACTTCATTGCTACTACTACCACTATTTTCTTTAGTCTTCAATTTTCCGACATCAACTTCAGTCTGAGTCACCTTTTACCTTCAACATTTTTATTTTCTGCTTCTTGCTTCATAGATTCAAGCTTCCTGTTTTCCAGATCAGACTCAGATTTTCAGCCCTATCTCTGTAACGGTCAATATATATTCTATTCTGCTTCAGCTTCAATTTATAATTTCTGTTCAAGTATTCTGTCTTTCGTTATTTCAAAGCAACCTTAAAATCATTCAAGGTTTCCTGCAGTGTTTCATAAGTTGCTGTAATGACTGCTTTAGTGACCTTCAGTTCCTTCATTTTGTCTTCCTACAGAACCAGAATTTTATCTTCTCTTTTGGTTTGTTGTTTTTAATCTCTATGATAAAGTTCTCTCAAAATCCTTTCCTAGCTCCTCCACACCCACCTTGCAATTCCTGCATTAACCTTTCCTTATAACATTTCTTCACATCAGGGATACCCACTTTCCTTGATGATTCTGTAGGTATCTCGACTCTCATCTCTCCTGTTCTGCCCTTATCTCTAAATGATTATACTACAGATTAAGTACTGTCTTTTTTATCACCGAAAACTCATAGATTTTCAATTTCAGGTCCTTCTTCCAGTCATATTAAAATAATGACATATATTCCTAACATCCTTGTGGATGAGTAACAGTCACCTCAAATAGGCCTCTCTTTTCTCTTTATCCCCAGGGGTCTGGTAGGGACTTTCCCAGAATTTGAGTAGCAGCCTCCTTTTTCTTCAAACACTCCTCAAACTTTTTGCTGTAACAGAAGCAATAGTTTATTGGAAGTTGAGGGGCTTACTGAATCATAGAATAACCTTGAGGGCATGTAATACAGCCTTATAGTCAAAACCAGTCTCAAAGTTAGACCAGGCTGCTCAGTTTTTCATTGCTTAGATGGGAAAGTTTTCCCTTCATACCCAGCTGATATTATCACACCTTAGGACTGTTGACTCTTTTGTGCCACACTGGTCTGTATTAAAAACAGCAAAGAAACTGAATGAAGAATATTGTCCCATTTCTCCAGATCATAGAGGTTGCTCCAAATGACATTAGAGTGAACGATTTCATTCTGCCAAGAATCTCTATGAATAGTTCCACATTTCTTTATTCTTTATATTACTCTGTTATAACTTTTGATATAATGATGTAATGTCATTAACTCTGTTTGTTCCATGCTTGCATGTCACAAGTTACTTGTATAAGACTTTTAGTTACTATGACATTTGAGTAGTTACAGTAAAATGTCATAGTGTATGAAACCTATGGCATTACAAGCAGCACTAAGAGCAAGCTACTTGGACGTGTGAAAAACAGTCTGAAAAGTCTCTCAGAAATAGCTAATTGTGACTAGAAGTGGTGCAGGCATGCTATGCAAATAGTGATTCAATGTTCCTACTGATTTCCCCGGTATTAAACTGGGAAAAGTCAGAATCAGGTGAACTTCCCAAAAAAAAATTGCTCATTCAGTGGCACTAAAACTTTTTAAGGATACATATTGCTTTTATTAAACTTATTTGCTAGAGAAAATCAAATTAATGGGAAATTCAAAACCATTTTATTGCTCAAATAACAATTTTTTTTTTAATTTTTCTTTAGAACTGTTTTTTTATTACTAATGTAAAATTATTTTTAATGAAGTATACATTGAGTTGGAAAAACTTTCATTCAGTTAAAATGTTTTCAATGATTCAATTTCCTTAACAAAAAGAAAAATGCCATCCACATCAAGGTCTTTTCCTGCAGCTCAGGCTTACACAGCTATCTCGATGAAATATCATTTCTGTCTTCTCTCCGTTGCCTTCCACACTCACACTGTTATTTCAAATCCACAAAGCTGTCTAGTAAACTGCACTGAGAGGCTGAGGAGTTTGTAATAACAGTCTGCGTTACCAAATTGCATTCAGCAAACTCTTAAACCAGTCAGTACTATTAGAGAAAGGAAGGCCTGTGACACAGGATTTTTTTGGAAGTTTCCTATGAAGTACTAGCATAGTAAGTACTGAAGTATTTATGGAAACAGCTCTGAGACACTGGTTTGCTGAACTGTGAAGGACAGACTGTATTGTCAAGGGTTCAAGAAAAAGGAAAATAGTTATGTATATGAAAAAATGAAAATTTATGCATAAATTCTCTGGGTGGCAGAAATCAAAGGAAGTGATACCTTATGCAGTGACAATTTTCTGTGAGAAATAAGTATGAGCAGAAAGCTGAGGGTAGATTCTGGCAAAATTAGAATGAATAACAGGACTCTCACCCAAGTTTGTTTCTGAAAATGCTTCTAAGTAGACAATATCTTCTCTATTTTTATTTTATCAGTGGAGAGCAGCAGAGAGCAACAGCTGTTCTCTTTTCTGTATGCTTTCAGTTTTTATTACTACTGTGTGGATGGAAGACGCTGCAGTCTCAGGTTATTCCTTATTCCTATATAACAGATAGGTATCGACAGTATTTGCCTGCTAGGTACTCCATGAGATGGATTGTATCTGCTTAATTGTAGATAATAGAGCTTCCTCAAGGTTTGTAACCTTCTATTTTTGACAGCACTAAGAAAATTATACTGCCCCTTGTTGAATTAACTTTTGTGTTGCTTCCATCCTATGTTCTGTTTAACCATTCCCAATGTATAAAGAACTAGAATACCATACTTCACAGAGATTTCTGTAAATACTTCTAACAAAGCAACGCTCAATTTAAACATTGGGATTTTTGCAGGTTTCAACCCTGTCATGGGTTCAGCATGGCTAGTCATAACTAGCAGTTGCCATTTCTTCTTTTAACACTGTCACAACAGTACCTATTTACACTAGGATTCTGAGATGAAAACATAAAGGCGGGAGTTTCCACATACAAATACTCCAGTTTACTCAATGATTTCAAAAGTATAAGAAGTAGTAGAATTAAAAAAAGAAACAACATTCCTGTGCCTCTATTAGATGATTGTCAACACTTAACAGAGTTACAAAAGAATTATATTCTCATTGGCATGAAACCCCAAGTTTGTCTATTCATCCTATATGATTTATCCCTTCTTTTACTGAAAAAAAAAATAGGCTTTGTAATTGCCTAACACACAAAACACATAAACCAACTGAAAACTAGTCCCAAAAGCAGGGAGAAAAAAATAAAGACAGCACTTAACCAAAAGTTGCAAACAAGTTAAATGTTTCTACTGCTACAATGATGTACTTTATTTTTGTGCTAATTAAACAAATCTGGCAAGAAACATGCTTGCCATAGGAAGTTAAATACTAAAACACATTCAGTTGGGTTTTTTTCAGTTTGGCTTTGTTTTTTTTTTTTTTAATGGAAAGGCTTAAAACTAAGGATAACCTCGAGGTGAGCACATCTGGCTACCAATACTACAGAAAAAGTCTTTGAAGAGCAATAGATACCAATATGCAAAAGACAATTTTCTAATTGCTATTCTCTCATTTTCTCATTTCTGTACACCTTCTTCCCCTATGTTAGGGTATGCCAGCTGCCTTCAAACTTCCTGATGGAAGGGGTGTACAGGGTGCTCTTGACTCCTTCACATCTCCCCATCAGTTGCAAATGGCATAGGAAGAGACAAGCCAGTAGGGTCTGTCTCTGAGCAGTTAGTCCTGGCAATGTATTAAGACTACAAGGTGCAGTATGGGGCAGGCTGCAGATAAGGTCCTTCCCACCTCCAAGGTAGGACAGAAACCAGGTATGCAGTTTGGAGCAATGTCTGTAGACGGCATGTATTTTTTAGTTTCTTTCCGTTGCTCACTCCTGAATAAAATGATTATGGGCACAGAATGCCTGCAATTGAAAAAGTCTTTCACTCCCAGTGGTTATAGAAACTTACCATCTCCCAGGATGTATTAGAGAGTGCATGCACTTTAGGAAAATACTCTAGCTTTAAACTGCTTCTTTTGATCACGGGAAAAAAAAAAAAGAAAAAATAAGCAGAAAGCAAGATATGCTGAGAAATGCCATCCCTGAGAAATTCTAAACAATCTATTAGAGGAAATAGCTCATCCTAACAGCAGAAGACATAATAATCAGCCTCAGTTTTTGGTAATGACCTTCCTGCTTCAGCTACATTAGTAATCAGAAGACTGGTAGAAGTGAGCGAGTCCCCAGGGAAATAAATAAAAAATTTATATCATTCAACCATCTTTTCAATTTTACTTGTTTCATGTGATTTTTAGTATCTCAACTTTTTTCTTTAAGACAAATAAGAAAAAATTATAAGAAGTTAGATTGTTCTGTGAGAAAGAATACCTCAGAAAGCCCAACTTCAATTATCACCAAGGAAAATGCTGGAGAGTTCATGAGGTGACCTAGCTCCTAGTTTGTTTTCTAGCGCCTAGCTCCTAGCTCCTAGTTTATTTCTCCTAGCTCCTAGTTTATTTATTCATAGCTTCCTAGTTTATTTTCTGTTAAGCCATTCCTGAGACAATCATGGAAGGCACTTCTCTGTTCAGGATCAGCATTCCCACAAATTTCAATGCCATTAGTTGTAATTATCAACTTTGGCCAAAAGGAAATGAGGCTGCAATTGGCTACAAATTAGAACTCAGGTGAAAATTTATGCCACACTGTTCTCTTTTTTCTACACTTACCCAATGGCCTGACTCATTAACTGGAATTTGGTGGAGACATTATAACCATCTGAATTTAATGGGTATTTGCCCCAAGAAGCACAAATTTAGGTAACACAAAGTAATGAACATGCAGAGACAATTTACTTACTGCTATTAATATTATATTAATACTGAAATGATGTTCTGTAACAACTGGTGTTTTAATATTACTCAGCACTTTGTCTTCCGTTTTGGCTATATCTATATTTGAATTCACTGTTTGTATGCAAGCCCAAGCTCTTCTTCAAGCCTAGAATGCACATCTGGTAGAGGGTGACTTTGAATCTGTGTTTTTTCTTTACAGAAGTCCAAGAATTCACTATAATGTAGAAAGCCAAACATGCTTATGGCCACCATCACAAGTCTCAGATACCAATGCAGGTGTCACTATGTGGACAATACAAAGTAGGCAAGGGCTTCCAAAAAATGCCCAATATCATGGTCTTAGCTTTTTTTCCTGAACACTTTCTTCCAGTGCATTTTGGACATAGATTAAGAGCATTCCAATAAGCGTCAGGGTAATAATCTTTCCCAATGTGATAAATTCTCAAAAGTTTTTGTCCTTCATACCTGGACTCCCATTGCTTCATTGAGTAGTGTGTCACAAATAGACACTCCCAAATGAGTCAGGCAGAGCAGAAGTAAATTTCATCAATGAAATGGGCAATACTGAGAAATAGTTGAAACAATGACCTAGTGTTAGAGAGTTTCTGACTATGTCTACTAGTCTTGTTTGCCTTGGTCTTCAAGATAACAAGTGACTCTATGAGGTATTCTAGAAGGTACTTCCGGCTCTTGAACCAGAGCCAGAAGCTTCATCAGCCTTTTAAAACCCTGATGAATTTGTTTTATTCACATGAAAAACAAAAAGAACACTATAAAATCCATCCAACCTTTCTGTCTGACCTGTTCATGTTAATTGCCAGTCTTTTCAACAAACACACATTATTGAAAAAAAAAAATATGTCAGTGAAATCCTTATTCATCTGGAGTTCACATGTCTCAGCATTTTACACTATCTTTGGTTCTCTAATTTCAGCTTGTGCTTCTCATACCCTCAGTTAAGACTTATCTTGTCTGTATTCTTGGTAGACTTCCTTCATTTTTCTGATTGAGTTGGTCATGGTAATAATACTTAAATGTTTCTGTCTAATAAGAATAGAAAGCTCCTTTTTCAGTTTGATAATCAGGTTCATTTCTAATATTTTCCTCTCCATCTTCGTTTCAGATTTTTTATTAGTGGACATTTCTTCTAGTCAATACATAAAAACACAGGGACCTTAGCAGAAAAAACACAGCTTTTGTTTGACTGGTATGTCTGTTTCTCAATCAAGTGATGATGTTGAAAAAATGAAAAGTCCTAAGACATATGAACAGATCAGAATATTGCATTGAAAATCCATCTTTCTTCCTCTGGGCATGACTGTAGAAATATATGTTTGAGAGATCATTCAAAGATAATTTAAAAATATTTCCTGATTCATGTTCTTAGTATTGTAGGTATCACGTTGATGTGGTCTGAAATGACATTATATAAATAATATCATAGATATTAAAAAATGCAGTTACCCTATTACATATGCTATCTATTGATGTCTAAAATAAAGATTAAATCACACTGGAATAGGTTATTTTCTTTATATATGATTGAAAAGTTATATGTTCATTATACACAGTGAGAATTCAACAGAATTCTCCTCCCCCCTTCTCTCTTAAAATTTAAGACAGATTTGTTTGTTTCTTTATGAGCCTTCACCAGCAGTGTATGGCAGTTCAAAAAACCTTTTTAGAAGCAAATCATCTGCATCAGTATTTCATTGGATTCTCTAGTGGTCCCTTAAAATTCTAATGTTTTGGCACAAATGAAAGAAGTAACAGCATCCAAATAGATCTCTGTGACATGCAAGTGTTTAGAATGTAATAAACATCAAATCTATAGAGAATGGCAGGTAATCAAAGTACAAGTATCCTACATGACAATAAATTCTGTACTGCAGTTTATTCAGTTTTCAGTCATAAGGCTTAGAATTATTACAACAAGTTGCCAATAAGATAAAATACCTTATTAATTTAGCATTTTATTTATTAATTGTTACATAACTCAGGAGTATGCCACTTTAATGCTAGCATCCCAAGAATGTGGAGTTTTCATATACAAATATTATATTCAGTGTAATCCCTGACTCTTACTGATAAGGGTAGGCACTTCCTATTGAGGAGGCACTACTTACTATTTTTCTACTTTGAACAAAATTTCTCAAATGTCTGAAATAGCAGTTTTTGCAAGTTATGGTAATAAGAGTATCTGTCCATGCTTTTCATATGGAAATCCATATCATATGACTTTCATGCAGCCTTTCTTCCACAATTTATTACAAATATGCATTATAATGTTCATACAAATGTTAATCAAAAAGCTGAAGTTTTGATAGAAGAAACCAAACTGAAAAGATGGAAAAGTATTTTGGCTAATTCTGGTTCCTAAACATTAACATATGCATGCTACTGTCTACCAGCTCCACTCCAAGCAGAATACCTCCCAAAGTGCATTGTTTTCAGTCATATGAACAAAAAGAATACTTTAAAGAAATGTAGAATCATAGAATCATAGAATAGTTAGGGTTGGAAAGGACCTTAAGATCATCTAGTTACAACCCCCCTGTCATGGGCAGGGACACTTCACACTAAACTGTATCACCCAAGAATCTGTCCAACCCAGCCTTAAACACTGCCAGAGAAGGAGCATTCACAACTTCCCTGGGCAATGCATTTCAGTGTTTCACCACCCTCACAGTAAAGAACTTCTTCCTTATCTCCAATCTAAACTTCCTCTGTTTAAGTTTGAACACGTTACCCCTTGTCGCATCACTACAGTTCCTAATGAAAAGTCCCTTCCCAGCATCCCTGTAGGCCCCCTTCAGATCCCGGAAGGCTGCTAGGAGGTCTCCATGCAGTCTTCTCTTCTCCAGGTTGAACAGCCCCAGCTTTCTCAGCCTATCTTCATATGGGAGGTGCTCCAGTCCATGTTCATCCTCGTGGCCCTCCTCTGGACTTGTTTCCACAGTTCTGTGTCCCTTTTATGTTGTGGACACCAGAACTGCACACAATACTCCAAGTGAGGTCTCATAAGAGCAGAGTAGAGGGGCAGGATCACCTCCCTCGACCAGCTGGTCATGCTGCTTTTGATGCAGCCCAAGATACGCTTGGCTTTTTGGGCTGCAAACACACACTGAAGCCAGCTCCTGTCCATTTTCTCATCAACCAGCACCCCCAAGTCCTTCTCCACAGGGCTGCTCTGAACATCTTCTCTGCCCAACCTGTAGCTGTGTCTGGGATTGCTCTGACCCAGGTGTAGAACCTTGTACTTGTCATGGTTAAAATTCATGAGGTTGGCATCAGTCCACCTCACAAGTGAGTCAAGGTCCCTCTGGATGGCAGCTGAACCACACACCTTGGTGTCATAGGCAAACTTGCTGAGGGCACACTCAATCCCACTGTCCATGTCACCAACAAAGATGTTTAACAAGACCGGTGCCAGCACTGATCCCTGAGGAACACCACTCTTTACTGGTCACCAGCTGAACACTGAGCCATTGATCAGAACTCTTTCCGTGTGGCCATCCAGCCAGTACTTCATCCACCAGGTGGTCCATCTATCAAATTGATATCTCTCCAATTTAGAGACAAGGATGTCATGTGGAATATTTGTGACATAATTCATGCTACTTAAGCAGCTTTAAAAATTGGACTTATATACTGGAACTTTGTATAACAGCCCAGACCTTCATATCTTTCTTTGCAAGAAGACGAGATGAATATCAGTCTCCTAGACTACACACCAAAATGAGCAGCATCTGGCTTAAGGATAGCTGCAATCTATTGTCCTTCTATCTTTTAAATTCTGGATCTTTTCTTTTTCCATCTTACTCATTTATATTCCTCTAAATACTCATCTGCAAGCCCTTGTGAGCTTTGTCTTTAACATGACCTGTTAAACATTACATGGAAGACTTTCCCTCCCTTTTTCTAAAGCACTGTGCTTTAAAACTGAACAACAAGGGAAAAAGTAATTTTGCCAGGTTCACGTTTAATTTGTGTCTGTTTCTCTCAGCAAAGAAACCCATTGTTTACAAGCCTTGGTTGAACATCATGTGAGCATGTGAAAATGGGAATTTGAGCAGTATGATAAGGGGTTTTATTTATAATTCATTCATCCCAAAGAATCCTTGTACAAGAACTATAACTAGCCCTTGTATAATTAGAAAATTGCTAATAGTTTTCTAAGTGAAGAAAAAGAAATGGAGGAAAGAGGGGAGTTTCAGTCTAGTACATCTTGAGTCTTAGTATGTTCATGGGTGTTTTAAAATTTTTATTCATCTTCTTAATCTTCCTTTCTTCACAGGCAATAGAACTAATTTTTAATAGTATAGTGTGCTATTGATAGCATAAATATGATCTCCTTCCAGGGCCTGCAACCATCATGCAAAAAGTGGTGTTGAGTGTTGTTGGAAACATTCCCTATTTCCATGTATTATTCAGAGCACCCAGAAATAACTGCATAAGTACCTTGTTAAAAGCATTAAGATGAGAACTCTACTAATGTCAGACAGTGCAAGAAAAGAAAAGATAACCTGTGAATTTCTGTGCTATAATGATAAAGGCAATAACACAAGCTATAGTACAAGAAAATTAAATATTTTCAATATTGTATCACCACCATGGAAGGAAATGCAATTGGACTTATCTATCAAGTTATTATAAAAATTGCACTGAAAAGCATGGAAAAAGAATTGATACTGGGCTTATCTTTTAAATTAAATAAAAAACATTCAAATTTTACATGAAACACTATAGTGAAATTATTTTATGACACTACCTAAAACAAGTAGGTACTTTAGAAGCTATTAAAGTATTATTTGTCTGCTATACCTGAGGTAGAAACTGCCTAAAATACTTTTAATCTTTTCACTGTCAGGCACATTGCAGACGTCAGTTGCTCATGCATGACGTGAATTCAAAACATTTAATATCCTGTTAATGAATTACTTCATAAAATAGAAACAACAGAAGATATATAACCTAAGATTATATTACAGCAGGTCAGCTTCCATTGATTGCAAAGATCTAAGCCAGGATCAACTTCACTATTTCATGCCATACTGCGTGAAATTCATTCACAAGAACTATTTGTAGTCTAAAAAGAAACCTAAATCCCATTGCAAGGTTGAATACTTTTTCACACTGTGAATAATGACTCCCGGTGCTTGCACTGAACAGCAATAATTTTCAGCAGGCAATAGGAATAAAGCAACTCTTCCAGGTATAAATATCTGAAATCACAGTGTTAGCTACTATAAACTCCACTGATCTGAACATCTACATGGTGTCCAGACCCTGTTTGGAGTTTGATGTTTTGCTAAGAAGTGCATCTCCTGAAATATGACCTTACTGTGGCCTAGGCAGTCCTGATTTCTCTTTGTTTACACTGGTGAATTCAAGTGCTCAAATTGATACTGCAATATTCCAGTCATTATAGTGTCATAGAGGAGAAAAAAACGTAAACTGTCAACATTTCTCCTTCCTCTCTGCTATTACAGGTCATGCTCTCTGGCTGTGCATTCACAGAAGCAGCTGCTTGTGGTTGCAAATATTGTCTCTTGTGAAAGAAAAGGGAAATGAGTAGACATGACAAATCCTTGGCAGCAAGGAAGGAGGTGCACAGAGCCCCTGAAGTGAGTGATCAGCTGTTAGTATTGTGCCCCAAGAGGAAAGCTGAAATAGCTGGTGTCATCAAGGCCTGTAGCTCTGCTCTTTTGATAGCAGACAAAGGCCAGGGAGAAATAACCATGCTTTTGGTCAGCCTCAGCATCTCAGTCCTTGAGAAGCCAGAGATCATGGTGGGAAGGCAGAAGAAATCTTCCCTCTGCTTCTCATGACAGAAGGAGCTGGAAACTGGGTAGTACATGAAACAGAGAGGACATCTTTGCCAAAGAAGTAAAAGGAAAGAAAAAGTTGCATAGTAGTATCTATATCTCATATAACAAGTATGGCTTCCAGAGATGTAGGTTTTGAAACTTGGAGACGTTTTTGGGAAATGTCATTATATTAAGGTAGGGAGGAAATAAAATTAAGATAGCACTTGATTTAAAGATCAGATCTTGCCCACAAAGCTATCTGGACACAGCTATCATGCTAAGCTACTGTTTTGTGTTTAGATTGCCGTAGACACACAAGACAGTACCTGACAAAGTGGGACATAACACAAATTTCTCCGTTTTCTCTGTTACAAGCTAGCAAAGTGCCAAGGGAAACTTCAAAGGATTAAAAATAAAAAGTGATTTTTAATTATTATTTCTAGACTTAAGGATTGATCATTTGCAATTTTTTATACTTATTCTGGACTAACAGAATGTCTTGTCAAAAATGGACAGATCTCCACTTAACCAGTGTTACCAAAACCTTATTAATTATGGGGTCTGTCACCTTGAAATATTGATGGAGACATCTTCCAATTCAGAAAAATCATGGGTAGATTAATGGTCTATTCTTCTAACACTTCTCAGAGGTCTGAATTTTCTGAAGTGTCAGTATTTCTCTGGGACAGGAGGAAAATAAGCAAAATCATGGATATTTGCCTCACAAAGTTCGTTATTGCATTCTCTATTAGAAAGGTTATCAGTGAATCTGACATATTAATATTTATATGTTTTATGCTTATATAACTATATTTATATTTATTTAATATATTTTATGTACACATTATATATATTAGATTTTATATATAGATTTTTTTTTTGTAAGTTAATCACAGGCTAGGTGCCTAATAGACCATGCTACAACAACTGGAAACTATAATAGACACAGTTTATTTTTTCTGCTTCAAATGTAAAACTGTGCTTAGTGCTGTGGTCACTAAACTATGTTCAGGTTCTCCTGTCTGGTAGAGTGAATGTTTAAATGGCCACACAAAACAGAGCAGCTTCACCAAGAATAATGCAAACTGATCAAACTCAGAGCACATGAGTTTAGTTTTCTCAGAGTTTAGTTTTCAAGGCTTTTATCTCAGAGATAAAGGCTCAGATTCTATTAAGAAAAGGACATTAAAGCTGGCTTTTCCATAGTCTGGGTAATGTGTCTTACCCTAAGGTCTTGAGATTCAGTATCTTGTCAACTCTTCAATTCATTTTCTCAGTTAAAAGCAGGGCTTTGTTGCTCTGTATGATATATAGATGTCTATCTATGCATATTGCAAATATCAACACATATGGTCCCCGCGAAACTCTCTACCAAACAGCATGACTCTAGAGGAAAGAAAAGTTACAGTGATCTACAATAATAAACAGAGAGAAGCTGTAGTAATAAAAACTGTCAGGAAAAAGAATATAAATCAAAAACTGTCAAGATGAAGACAGAGAAGACAAAAAACAATTAAGAAAAAAACCTTGACCATGGTCAGTGCAAGAGAAGCGAGACATATCCTACACTGAGATATTTGGATTAAAATGTTAAAGGTCAGGAAGTAGTAGTTATTTATTCTTACAGTCTCCTGTGAATCTGTTAATTTTGTCAAAATTTAAGTGCCTATGAAATAAAGTATATTCATATCTACTGAAATACACAGAATAACCAATTCCTAAAAGTGTCACACTATTGTTTATGACTTGACATATTCTTGTCATTCTCAGTACGCCTGAAGTTACTGTGCCACTCATCCATCCATTACTAAGTAACTTTGAACCTGCCATGTAACAGAAATTCATCACCCATAGAAAGATGTCAGAAAGCGTCAAGCCACAGATTTGTCTTTCTCATCCTTTTGCTGCAAATGAGATTCTACTGTCAAGATGATCAAAAGTTCGAGGTAGAAGCATCTAGCAAAATGTCAGAACCTCACCCACAGTGAGTTAGTGCCGACGTTCACATCTGAACTGAGTTCTAGCAAAGGTAAGACTTCTTGAAATCGCTCTGAGGACTAACTTTTCAAATGTACTGGATCATCTCCTGGTCTTACGTAAATGGCAGCATGTTGATTTGCTAAATCTGTCATGAAGTTCTGCAATACAACTGAGAGAGTATTTGTATTGTATTTTTCCATAACACAGGGCCTCAAATGTGGGCAGTGAAATAAAGGTGAAGACTGAAATCTCAGAAAGCCTCAGTTCCAATTCTGGAGAGACTGTTGAAAAATGCGGGGGTTTACCTGTATTTCTATTTAGTCTAGAACATGAGCAGAAAACATGGGACCAAGAAAATGCATTCTTGCTACTCATGAATTAAATAGTGGGGAAAGTAACAAAAAAGCCAGAAACTGTGAGAAATGCAGAGGAGAATGAATGTGGGAGGAGTTTCTCAAAGGTAGCAAGTTGTGAAATATGGATTGAAAATTATAAGAAAGGTTCTCTGTTCAATGTAAATATCACTATGCCTTTGAAACAAAAATAAATGTGAGACGTGTCCTGAATCTGTACATACTGAAGAAAGCTTGTGTGCAACGCGAAAAACAAACATAGAAAAAAAGCAATAACAAAAAAGGAAAAGTGAAACAAAGGCCAAATATTTTTCTTCACTTGCTTGGTTAAGAAAATAAATTTGTTTCTTTGCTTGTAGTGGAGATTGAGTTAACCTGGATGTCTTGAAGTTTATCGCTTTTGAAAACAATTTTCTACTAAAACCATAGTGAAGTATAAGGGCTATCACAGAATAAATTCCCACCAACAAGATTATTACAAAAAATAACTGTGGGTGTTTTTCCATTTTTGCATTAAAAAAAGCATCAGTCTGCTTATTGCATGACTTCCTGATGGCACAGTCGTAGAGGAGAAGGGCATAATTCTGCCAAAATACTAATTTTTATAGGTAGTTTGAGCTATTATGCTCTGAATTTTGAGCTTAAGTGACATGTTAGTGACTCTTTACCATGAGGGACAAAAGAGCTAACTAGCATTTAGTTATTAGGAACAAGTAACATGCTGCTGTAGCTTTATATCTTTATGAGTCTTATCAATCATGTTTATGAAGACAACAGATAGTTATAAATGGTTACTGTAGTGCAGAGCGGTCCATCTCAGACACTCAGCATGACAACTTTATTTCAGAGGGTAAGAATTGCAATAAATTAAGAAATTGTATTATACGTAACTCATTGTGAAGCAAATTATGGGTAATGCAAGGTCATCTTGTACTTGGCAATAGCTACAGCATCTGTGTTTAGAAAAATGCATAGACAAAGCAATTTTGTGAAGCATTTTGGACCCATATTCCTAACCTATCTTTTGTGCCATGGATTTTTCATGCAATATATCTCTAACAGCAAAGCCTGAACTAAGAGGAAAAAAATATCTATAATGATTTGCTGCTTGATTGTTTCTGACGATGCCTTCTGTTGACTTATTATAGACAGTAATTCACATCAGATTCATTATTAGCATTCCTAACTTCTCAGCATGTTAAAGCCAGTCACTTTCTTCCTAGAAAATGGAAAACTGGTACTGCTTCTCATCTCTTAATTTTTCACCCACCAGGTAGCTGTTTTGACTTGAACAAAGGTTTACAGAAGATGAAACTATGGCATCATAAGCCTCACCACTTTTAATATTTAGTAGATCTAGTGCCTCTAAAGGATATGGCCTGATATATTAGTGACTCAGGCTATAACCCAATGTGAGCACTGTTTGGCTTCTTTATCAAATGGAAGAGATGCTTTCCAAGAACTGGGCAATGATGCCTACTTACTTATATGATGGGTATATCAGATATTCCAATAACAGTAATTTTAATTAGGTAGTGAGCTATGGGAAAGATGATGAGAGAAACCTTACAGAGCATATTACTGGTTTTCTCTACCTTCACGACTGGTATGTCATTTCAGAAACAGTGGTTTTTCATCTTGAAAACTGACAAATTAGGCACACGAGTTATTTTTGAAAGTATAAGTTCCTTGTTGATACTGCAGACATAAATGATCTGTGTGCTGGATAAAGAAACCTGCACTGTGTGTTGCTCTTTCTGGAGGACAAATTACTTTGAATGATGTGCATTTTAGCATGGTGCTTGACTTTACCACTTGGTAAAACATACAGTAAATAGTTGATTTCCCTTGATTTTTTTTTCTTTAATCTTGCATTATTGAGAAAACTGTCCAGCTTTTCAGATTATGGACTTCTCTTTCCTTTACATTTTCTGCTATGTAATAATTTCTTAACTTCTTCCCCTGCTTTCTGTCCCTTCAAAATCTCCTTTGCTTTCCTGAGCATACCTTCTCTTGATTAACAACCTGATACTGAAGTTCTATGGTTTCTGTGGTTTTATTTCAAATCCTAATCTACACTACCTGGGGCTGACAACAACTTTCTCACCTCTCTTTGTATTCACTCTGAGGTATGGACTCACACAAGTAGATTTGGTTCACCTCAGATCATAACTACATTATGATGTCTTCTTCCCCATCCTGCTTTTTATGTATAAAAGCGACATTCTATTATCAGCATATCAGACCCTCTTCCATTCTCAGTCAAAAAGCCTTACATCTAAATTTAGAAAAACTACATCTTGCCAAGAAAGCAAACAATGAGGGAAACTAGAAACAGACAAAGGGTAATTCAGCACACCTTCCTCTGTGTCTTCTTCCTTGAAGTCAGATTAATAAGAACTCTTGCCAACACATAAAAGCTGCATTCCCAGGTAGAGAAACTCAAATCCATTTATTCGCACTTATGTCAATTTAGCTTACAGCTGCTGTTCACTGTGATAACGAAACTCTGAAACAAACTGACTTGAAGGTTCATATTGTGGAAACTGAAGCCAAAATGAAATTAGCAATCTAGCACAAGTCTATGCTACAAAATTCATTTGGAGGGAATCTTTCTCTGTTACACCTTGCCACTGACTTCTGTGCTATGACCTCATAAAAATATTTGACATGGTTTAACCCCAGCTGATGACAAAGGCCGACAGAGCTGCTGGTTCCTCTCCACCATAATGGACTGGGAGAAAGAATCTGAAGGGTAAAAAGTGGGAAAACTCATGGATGCAGATCAAGACAGGTAAAGCAAAAGCCATGCATGCAAGCAAAATAAGCAAAATCAATGAATGAATTTATCCACCACTTCCAATGGGCAGGCAGGTGTTCAGCCACCCTCAGAAAAGTAGGGCTCAATCGCACATAATGTTGACTTGGGAAGATAAACACCATCACTCCCAGTGCTCAACTTCCTCCTTCTTCCCCAGCTTTCTATGCTGACTGTGATGCCATATGGAATGGGATATCCCTTGGGTCAGCCGGGGTCATCTGTCCTGGCTGTCCTCTCCAAGCTTCTTGTGTATCCCTGTTGGGGAATGGATGTTTGATCAGGGCCAGGGACAGTGGCAATGGCTGGAGACCATGGCATCTTGATCACGAGGAGCCCATCACCGACGAGGACGGCTCGACCTTGAGTGCGGGAGGGAGGCGCTGGCATGAACGACTCGATACGAGTTATCAAGCAATGCCCAACTTTATTGTGCAAGCGCTCGGTTTATATACAGAATTATTGCCAAGTTGGCAGTTCTTAATTGGCTACCCAG
>JANRGW010019793.1:0-42921 GCA_024733675.1 Psilopsiagon aymara | reverse complement strand
CCAGGAGCAGAGGGAAGAAAAAGGGGGAAGTGAGTGAACAAACTGCGTGGCTGATTTATGGCTTAAACCACGACATCTATACAGAATCTGTTCACATTACATGGCACTTCAAGAAGAGAAAGAAAGCCTTCTTTACCCCCCAAAAAATCCAATGACTCTATGAAAAAAGAAAGCTCTTTTCTTATGGATGTTTTTTAGACCTATATAAGTCACTGTTTTAAACACTACTACTTCAGTCATCTTTGCACCTTAGCACTTCAAAATGGCATCCCACAAACTATCCATTTAAATATAGAACCCCTGTATTTCAGAGTACTTTGCAATCATTCATATTTCATTTATTGTACTAAAAATCAAACTATAACTAAAATCATATACCCTCCACTTTGCTAGGTATTTTGTACTTTTTCATTATTTCTCTTTAAAACTTTATCAATACTAAATAAAAATAAGGATAGTTAGATTGATTTCCTAGGAAAATGCATTTGTGTAGTCACAGCAGATCAGGCTTATAGCCCAGAAGGGTTATATTTTTCATCAACACTCATAACTTTCAGCTTGCATTCCAGAGTTAAATTCCTGAGTTAGACACATAGTTCCTACAGAAAATAATGTAATACATTATAAAGCCAGAGTTCAGAGTACCTGAATGGGATGTGCAACTGCTAGCACACTGACTGGAGAGAAGCTGAACACACTGGGAACACCAGAGAGAGAAGTATGGTTGCAACTCAGCCCTCTCTGAGACATAGGCTCCTCCTTGCAGCTTTGAGTTCATCTCCTCCTTTTGAGCCTGGATGGCTCAGAAGTCTGGAAATCCACCCGTAGACACTGGCACCTGGGCAACATTTCTCATTTCAGGTTTGGCAGAAGAAAAGCAGTGGGATGTGGCTCTTCTTTCCTCCCCAAAGGACGCATATGAAGTCTTATGGCTTAAGCCAATTTCCAAAGAGTAATTTTCCATTTTGATTCAGCTCTCTCAGCATGCATTCCCACCTTCGGCGTACAAAACCTGACACACCAGAGCTGAGAATGTCTCCTAGCACTCCTTTTGCCTTGGCCCTACCCAAGCACATGGAACACAGAGTAAACCCATTCGCTTTGGTCATTTTATTTTGTGTGGCCCCCAAAAGGAGCCCCATAAGTGTGTATTGTCACCTTCAGGTACTGTAATAACAGCAGCAATCATTATCTGCATTGCTCTTTAATAAACTGCTAGTAATGTTTGTCTTTTGTCTGTTACCAAACTCTTTTATTCAACATGAAGAATATAGCAAATGCCTGTTTTACATTAAGATAAGAAGCAACTGGGTTTTCTTTTCCTCTACAACCAAAATACCTTCCAAACCATTCCTATTGTTGATAGGAAGAGAAAAGCAAGGCTTTAAATTTTCAGACCCCAGTAATTTTCCAAAGTTTATGGTCTCAAGTGAATAGCACTGACATACTTGGTGTATGACAAGGCAATCACATGTACAAAGACAAGCAGCTTTGAAAAAAAGCAAAGCTGTCCATAATAAGTGTTTTTGTCTTAGTTTGGATAATGAAAACCAGCCACAAGTCTGCCCTGAAGCACTAATTTTTCAGATTTTCAGTAGGCTGCCAATACGGGAGAGCAGAGACATCAGGGTGTCACCCTAAAGCAGGAAGCACTCCGCCCCTCCTCCTACTGGTACAAGGTTTCTTGATGATCATGGAGGTGGGCATGCCTAGTCATGCAGGCAGTGGCCTCAAAAGGTATAGATGTAGACCTTGCAGTCAGTAAAGCAGCACTGCCTGAAAACCTGAGATACAGCAGTAGGTTTTTACATTTCTTATGATTTCTGTTGAGGTTTCCAATTTTCAGAAGCAAACTCATTCTTCTAGGAACATACTGATGTCAGAGGTGTTATAGGAGTTCTTTCAGTCCTGAGAGGACAGGTAGCATTGGGCCTTAGTTATTTTAGGTACTAACAGCATTTATTAGTTCCCTGGCATGCAGCTAGTTTAGTCTTAGTCATTAAATATCTGCAACCAAGTACCAGTCTTATCTGTAGTCTGTTAAAACAAGCAAAATTAGACACCCATAAAACCCCACAGATGTTATATGGTGTTTCCAAGCCACATTATCTATGATAATCAGCAGCTGTGAAAGTGAAGTCTCTCCACATAAATGCAGAAGGCATCTTTCTTGGCAATTATTCATCAGATGGACTCCGAAGTCAGCAGAGGCTCGAATGCGAATGATGAACTACACAGCAGCCCGCTTGTGTGCCTGTAGACTGGGGAAGGTCAGGCACAGCCCTGACTTTTAAACGGGGACACATAAACAGAGCCAAGATGCTGAAAGCCATCATTATAAAGCCTGAGACAAAGTGAAACAACAACAAACAGTTGGGTAACCTTTTTGAAGTGGATGTGATCCTCTTTCACTCTTTTCTGAATCTCCTTAAATTTTGATTGGCTTTAGATGTGAAAGCAGCTGGCAGACGGTCAAAATTTAAAATTGATGAAGTACAATTGGTCTGTTCATGGGACACTTGGAAAAGAAAATAATGATCTCTCAGACAAAAATGTTCTGAGGAAGCTAAGCCACCATGTCAACAGATAAGAAAGCAAACAGTGGTACTGAAATGGCTGGAGCAAACAGCGCTTAAAAGAAGATTTTGTCCCAAAGGAGTTGTGGCAAATTCAGAGGGCTCTGTACTTGGTGGGCTTTAGGATATTCTTTCATGCTTCAAGGACACACTAGCAGTATTGCAAGGGCTAGGGGTCATACCTAATTTCTATTAATTGCATTAGTTCAGGAGGGAGACCTGAAAAACTGCAGGCCATAGCATGAAGGAGTGACATGCCCTGTATTGGTCCCAAAAGTTTTAAATGTCAGCCCTAACATGGCACAGTCTAAAAAGATAACAGCAAACAAACAAAGAGAACTCTACCAAACACTGTTGAGGTAGCTTTGACCTGAGGACAAATTCAAGAAGACACAGGAAATATATGCAAGCTAGCTTCAACTCAGCAAGATGCAGGGCAGTGCTGCATCAGTTGTGTCTTGTCACTTACTCTGCTCCCTGCATGATGGCTCAGCCAAGTACCTAATGCCCTCCCTAGATCCCAAGGGCAGCCTGAGGGATGTTAGAAGACTGCTGAGGCTCATGACTTAAGTAGTTCTGGAGCTCAGATTTCTGTATTGAATTTGATCTACTTTTCCATCTGTATGTCTGTGTAACATCATTATTGACACAAGATCAGAAAGAATTGTGACAGAAAAACTTCAGGTCTGTAACAGTGTTACTCAAACTGTCCTGTCTTCAACAATGAAGCCAACAAGATTTGGTGATAAGTGAGACCAGCTTGAAAGAAGGTAGATTTAGATTGGCTATAAGGATGAAATTCTTACCAATAAGGGTGGTGAGGCACTGGAACAGGTAGACCAGAGAAGTTGTGGATGCTCCATCAATTGAACAGGTTCAAAATCAGGTTGGATGGGGCTTTAAGTAGCCTGGTCTAGTGAGAGACGTCCCTGCCCATGGCAGAAGGGGTGGGTTATAGGCTATTTGATGGTCCTTTCCCACCCAAACCATTCTGTGATTCTGTGATTCTTTTCATGTTGAGGAATTAGCATTGTGGTATCTTATGGAGAAGGGTTTGGGACATACGGTTACATCTCTTTGGCAAATCTAGGCCTCTGTATCGGTATCTGTCAGATAATAAATGAGTATTCTCAGAGTCAAAACGGCAGTAATTGCTTCCTTTCCCTTCCCTGTCAAGAAATGCTGTTACGAGTACATAAGCCTACTGCAGAAGAATCAATGTTCCTTTTGGCTGATCAGCCAAGTGACAGCTCTCAGGGGCACCAGGCAGTGTGCCGAGGCAAAGGCTGGCCTTTTTCTGAGCAGGAAAGTAGGCAGGGACCGGCTTAAGTAAAGGACCTATTCTTATGGGTTTACTAGTTGTCTGCTGGAGTCATTTGAATGGCTTGGGGCAGTAAAGGGAGGGCAGCAGGCAGTGTGTGTACATGCGTGGAGCTGGGGAGGGGATGTAAAATCTGTAAATAATAGGCATCTTTTCATCTTTCTTACTGTTTTCTTTCCAGTTCTGTCCAGATAGGGGACAAATCTTCCTATAAACAGTAATCCTTTAGAAAGTGCTCAAGTACAGCTATTACTTAACTTCCTGATTAGTAGCAGTCACCACCTGCTACTTCTGCTCCTCATTGTCCAGCATAATGGCAGTGTTCATTTCTTTGGCTGTGAAAAGGTAATGGGAGGGGAGTCCCTCTTCTCTGTTTTGGCAAAAAGAGCAACAGTCCCTCCTTTTCTCCTGTGACTAATCCAAGACCATATTTTTCCAAGAAAATATAATTTGATTTCTGCTGACAAATATCTGGATAAGGCAGAAAATGAATATTAAAAGAAATACCCAAACCACCACAACAGCAATCATTCTGATCTCTTTGAACTGAGTTAAGGGTTCCTGCCTCAGAGCATTTTTATTGCCTGACCATGGCTTTGAGATCCCAGAAAGCACTAACCAAAGGCAATATATTCAATATTTCTGACACCTCAAACATGCAAAGACTTTGCAAAGACTTCTGTTTTCTTCAAACCTTACTAGCTGAAGCTGCCAAGAGAGCTGCACATGTTGCCTTGAAAGACAGCTGTTAAAATAGTCTCCTTTGATCAGAATTCTTCCATGTTTATGGCTAGAGCAAGAAAAGTATTATAGGATTTTCTTAGCACGGACTGAAAAATCATAAAGAGAATGAAACTTGCAAAACCTGAAAAGTGCATTTGTCCTGAGCGGGCATAACTTTTGAAATGTCAGTTAAAAGGAGACAACCCATGAATAGACTATGAGGATTTTCAGACTTTCTATTTCCCTAAAGTCCTCTTTTGTTTTACACTGGGAGTGGTGGTGTCTCTTCCTAGGGAAGCACTGGCAAGCAGTAGATTAGTCCTTATTTAGATGGTAAGTTCCAACCTATTTGAATTGTATTAAGCATTCTCCATACTTCTGTGGGATTTGTCATAAATCTTGAGTAAATATACTTAGCGCAGTCTCAAAGACTGAAGTTTTGATTTCTCAGAGGGCTCAAATCTTTAAGCCTTAAAACTTCTCTTGTTTAAGAGAGATAAAGCAAAAGAATCTACTTGTCAAAACAAACACGGGGGAAAAAATCCCTCAGTACAACCCTAGACATTATCTCAATGGGAAGTGGCACTCATTTGGGGCTTTTCGGTGGCATTCTTTGCCCAGGAGTGAAATCTATTATAGGAATTAGTACTGCCCCTTAAAATGGTAGCATCACTAAGAAGCAAATGAATCCTACTCTCTTTCCCTCTGTTTTCCTATCCATTCTCCTTCTTCTAAACAGTATTCAAAGGTTTCTTCAAAGGTCTTCATCCTATCTTTGTTGTCATGGTCTTTCACGGAGTTGAAACAACATTTTCAAAACTAATGCCTGCTCTAAATGCATTGTTGTTGGGATGCTGAGTCAGTTCTCTGCTGACCAGGGTGAAAGAAAAAGAATCTTTGAAAATCAGTTTTAACATTCAACTAACCTCAATGGGGAAAAGCAAGATATCTGTACGCTGGGAGACAGAAGCAAAACTTTTCAGGGGTGAGTTGCCTTGTATTTTGGGAAGAAAACTAAATTGTTTTGAGGTTTTTGTGTCAGCTATGCTGGTTTTCCTCTTTCTTTTTATTCAGACCAGACCTGAGGAAGACAATCACTTCTCAGAAGAAGGAAAAAAAGAATCCTGTTGATTAAAACACACACCTCCCCCCCAACTAAATCCTGGCTGCGGGGGTGACAGAGGTGCTTGGTATGCATTAGCAGTGACAGGCAGGGCTAGCTTTGGCATGGTTGAAATGAGTAGGGGGAAATAATGAAGAAGCACCATTATTTCTAAGGGAACTAACAAGATATTTTGCTTGTATTCAGCTTTTCTGTTTGCCTCACTTGTTTAACTACTTGCATGTTCTTTGAAACAAGGCTCATCTCTAGCAAATGTATTTGTACAGCACATAGGAAAACAAGCTGACTATCCTAATATGAACTTTAAATCTTTACTATATAAATAAGAACACCTATTTGCTATGTAAATTAGAGCACCACACATTTCATATGTGCATTTCAAGAAAAGACAGGATCTTTTCATCACAGGCTCGGTTACACCAACTTTGTTTTTAGCTGCCTGGCTTCAATATTTTATATAGAACCTTTGAACGTCTGTCCATAGCCCATGGCCTGATATGGCATATTAAATTCTGTTCATAATTCCCAGGGGAGGAACTTGCATGAAAATTCTGCTGGTCTAATTATATGCCTCAGCTAGAGAAACTCTACTCATCTGTCTCGAGCAAATTTCAACTTTATGAAACAGATGATGACTTTGCCAGAGTTTTTCCGGACATTGTAAGAACTGAAGGGTTTACAGCCTACATTTGTAACACAGGTCATAAACTGAAGGGGGGGGGGGGGAATCATTACAATGCTTTTGAAAACAACCCTTCATCCTCAGGGAAAAAAAATCACAGTTTAATGGGGAAACATGTTTGCAGCAGCTTATTAGAAGTAAAAAGCAGCCTCCCCTGCTACTCGCATCTCACTGTATCAAGGAATTCAGGTTATGTATGAGGAATAGCTTGACAAGTATCTGAAAGCACAGCAGAAGAGCATATTGTGGGTCCCTCTGAGATAGACTGGGGACTGAATATTGGAAGTGTTTCAGGGTGATAGGATACAGAAAGAAGAATAAAAAGGAGCAAGAGTTCTTCCAGTAACTTAAAAACCACGAGTGGGAAAGCACGTTCATTAAATTGAAATGTTAAGAAGCTTCCCAATTTTTCATCCTACTGGATGAAGATGGATACATTAAAACAGAGCTGGTGATCATGAGGTTTGCTCTTTCCAAACTATCCACAGTTTAGAGGATTCAAACATATTCCTAAAGAGACTGTCTGCAGGCTGTACATTGCATTTATACTCCTGCTTCTTTTTTTCCCTTTCTCTGTGACCACCTTGCTTTTTCCCACATGGCTTTAATTAGCATAACTCTCCCCTTTTCACCTCTAAATCCTTTCCCTCCTGGTCTTTGGAATTTCCTCTTTTTCTTTCTATACAGTTTGTCTTCCCTTGCTTGTAATTCACTAGTGTTCACTAAACTTTACTTTTGTATGTCCTCCCAAATTCCACCCTCTTGAAACTTATTCCCTTTTTATAGTTTGTTCTTCAACTGTACAGTCTGTTTTAACACTTTTTATACACTGTTCCTGGGGGCTTCCACAGCCTTTTTAAGGTTTCATTTATTTATTTACATTCTCTGATTGGTCATATCAAGTCATCAATCCTACAGCCTGATCTACCATGCAATCTTCTTCCTGATCAATCTACTTCAGCATCTGAAATCCATTTCTCCAACTAATTTCTTTTTTGGATACCAGTGCTACACATCTGCATTGACCTTTGCACTTACCACTGCTCAGATCCTTCCAAGTCCATTTGTTTTCTGCCCAATAAGCACGTCTTCTAACAAGCAATTTCTCTGAACATCTCAGTATGTATTTCATTATCCTCATCTTCTTCCTGAATGGGCTGCCCCTTTTTTGCCTTCTTGACCCTCCTTTCTGTTCTCATCACTGTGGCATCAGAGATCCCAATGTGAAGAATAAAACAAAAAACATTCTCTACTTGCAGGCATGGGCTTCCCTGGCCATAGCTTCCCTTCCTCATAGCTTACCTACTTTCAATGGAAATCATATTTTCCCTAGAGAGTCATCAGCTGGGGACAGAGCACTGTTTCTTGCACTGACTGATGGATGCACTGTAACCACAAACTTCCACTCCTGACAGGTTGCACCAGAGGACAGAAGAGTTCTCATCCTCATCCTTACAACATGGCTGGCTCTGTTCTCTTCTCCTCAGGATGATTCATCAACTGCGATGGCACTACCTCCGGCAAGAAAACAAGTCAGAATTTGACCCGCAATCACAGGCCTCATGGATGTGTCATGTAAGCTAGCATGAGTGTCCGTCTGCTGGGGAAGGGCTAAAAGCTAGAACAGCAAGGGTATTTCAGGTCAGGCCTGAGGCGAATTAGCAGACAAGTTGTGAAGCTTACACAACATGTGGCCACATTATGTGTGGCTCCAGACAGCGCTAATAGCCTGTCATTGAGCTCCATGTTTAAACAATTTGAGCAAACAGCAAACACAGAAGATGGGAGGAGGGAAAAAGGCCTTCGAGGAATAAGAAAGATCTGGCTACTTAGTACACTTGGCAAGTAAATATTGCAGCGGTAAGGACAGCAGAGTACCTATTAGGTAGTTAGAGACCTGATCCGGTTCCTACCATGCAAAAGTAACATAACATGAAACCAAAAATATGTCAATTGTCCAACTTTAAAATTCACTCAGCCAGCAATTTTTAGAGCCACATAGGAAACCAACTGTTGGTTTAGGCACTGTCTGAGCATGTGAATTATCTGAGAGAAAAAATCATTTTTCCTGGTTTAGCAGCAAGGAAACCAAAGAAGGGGGGAAGAGGAAGAAAAACAAGTTTTAGTAACAACGAGTAAAATCCAAACACATTCATATCAATAACATTGATACTAGTGTTGGGAAGTAAGTATAAAAACATTTAAAAATGGAAGAACTTAGAAACCATACTGAATTGTTTAGTATGAAAATAACAGCCTTTCAAGCCATTACTATTGGAGAATGTTCTTAATCCAGTTCGGAACTGGCTATGAAACCGTCCACTCTACCATGGGAATGCTTAGCTCAGTATCTGGTAGGTTGCCAGCCATTTAAAATGTTTTTGTGTTGGTTTAATGATTGTTCCCATGAGCACTGATGGTAAGGTTGACATTAATTAAAATACTAAGTCATCAGAGCTTACACTGTGGGGAGAGAATGAGCTGGATCCAATTGTCTTCAAGGTTTCTTTGGCCTTCCACATTTTTCCCTTAGATGCATGACACATGACAAGTATCCTCTGACTGGAGATGTAACAATGTAAATCTCTGCAAATATAAAGTAATCTTTTTGGGGTTTCCACAAGTTTTCATTTAACTGATTAGAGGACACTCATTAAAATCAGCTAGTTGTGTAATGTGGCTGTGTTCTGAATGCTAAACAAAGTGAAAGAGGATTTTAAAACATTGTCTGCCTCTTAATTTATTTCTACTGTATATTCACTGGCACACAATTCAGTAGGAATTCTGGGGCCTATCCTCAGTAACCTAAAAATTCATTATCTCATATAAAAACATGCCCTTTCCATAGAGTGTGTTGGAAAAGGTATGAAAAAGCATACTAAAGATGTCTTTGGATGCACGCTCTTGAAACACAATGGAGGACTTCACTTAGACTTGAGGAATTAATAGAGAATAGCACAAAATCCTAAGATCCACTGCTAAAAGTTATCTTTACATCATTTGGATAGAATAGCCTTCCTTGTGCATTTCTCTCATTTTCTGACTCAAGATCCAGATCTTCAAAGGCACACAAACAGGAAAAAGTCACATAATACCTGGAGTCCTCAGAAGGTCATGTAGAGAACAAGTAAAGAGGCTGAGCTTTCCTACTCTTCCCATCTATTCAGCGAGCCAGAGTTCCCATCCTACTGGCAGGGGCTTAATACTGCAGATTGAGGCTGCAAGAAGGAAAACTTATGCTACATACGTGGTCATTAGCCTAAAAAAGACTGCTGGTTTGAACAACATGGAAAAAAGGTGAAGAAGCAAGCCAAGCCTATGCAAGTGCAATAGGACACTCTCACAAGTAGGCAATATGCAACATAAAGCAGAATGCTGGTCCCAGTGTAAACAGTAGAACAGCCCTTTCCATTTCAAAACATGCTTGCTCTTTTGGATGAGAACTGAGACAATACTGTGACTTTGGGTCACCTTCCCATGTCAGGGGAAAAACAAAACCTAAGCAAGGTGCCTGAAGCCAGTTACCATCCCAGCTTGTTCACTAGCATGTGGCACAGGCCTCACACTGCTTCCCTGTGACACAGGGGCTGTGTAACACAAGTATTCATCTCTGAATAGCTGCAGTACAAACCATCAAGGTGCTTTGCAAGTCATCGCTCAGCAAAGGCTCCTTTAACTTGCTCATGGACACAAACCCAGGCCTTCCCCTGCCATCCCAATGTCAACCATGGGGCGAGTTTAAACGACCACAGGCAGATTTCTGTGATGGCAAATCCTGGAAGGTGGGAATAATCTTTTGGGTTTTGGTGTGAATGTTCTCTGAATAACCCATTCAGATTTCACTTATGCTCCATCCCTGGCAGTGTTCAAAGCCAAGTTGGACATGGTCTTGAGCAACCTGGCCTAGTGGAAAGTGTTCCTGCCCATGGCAGGAGAGTTGGAACTAAGTGATCCTAAGGTCCTTTCCAACGCAACACATTCGATCACTCTATATATAAAAAAACCCCAACTGCCTGATCTTTGTCCTTCAGGAACTCATCCATATAACATGGAAGAGCGAGAGCAGCCAAAGGAAGACCCTGTCCCTGTCCCTGTACCTGAGAGCAAGAGGCCTGATGTCCTCCTTGGGGCTTGTCTCCAGTCTAGCTATCTATGAACACAAGGTTAAAAGAGACACTGGGTGTTTGTTAAGTTTTTACCTTGTCTGTTTGGTTTTTTTCTGTTTGTTGTGTGTTTTTTGGAAGGAGGTTGGTTAGTTGTAAAGTGCAAGGCAGACTTGGAGGGACCGGGCAGTGCCCAGGCAGCAGGACACCATGAAGCAGAGCGGCCAAGGGCAGGCTCTCAGCACAACCTGACCATGGCAGAGCATGGATAAAGCAGGTCACGCTGTGTGTGCAAGCCTCAGCCAAGAGCCGTGGACAGCTGGGGCACTGTGCAAGGGGCCCTTGGCCCAGGGAAGGCAGGGGGCGATGCCCACAGCAGCACAGGCACCCCGGTCACCGGGCCGCGTTGTACCAGCTCTAGAGTACTTTCCTTCTGCTCCAGTCGAGCCTTTTGCTGGAAGGGGCCGCCTGGAGAACGGCGATAGCCCCGAGGGAGCCCCGGCGGCGGTTGGTGGGTCGGAAAGAAGGGCGGCGCGGGGCAGCGGCGGGTGGGTGGTCCGTGGGACGGAGGCGCGGGCTGTGCCGCTGCCCCGCGCCGGGCCGGGCCGGGCCGGACCCGCTCCCGCAGCTGGGCCGGAGGCTGCCCGCAGGCTGCTCTCGGCGCAGTTCTTCATTTCTCACTTGAGTGCCCTTCTTTAGTTCCCTTTCAACTGCCCACTTTATATCGGCTTCATTACACCACCGCTCCATTTGTGATGTAAATCGGGAAACTCGGGGAAGTTTTTCTTTTGGCCTTGTCTACGGAAGAATACCGAGAGGTATTCAAAACGTATTAACACAAATCAATGGCACCAATAAAAGCAAAATCTCCTTAGCAACATAATCTTGATTGCAAAGGGAGAACTGAGAGCATTTAGCAGAACAGTGGCCCACATGGAATACGCATTTGTCTAGAAGAATGCGGCACAAAGCCTAAAAGAGAGATGCTGAAAAAATCCAAAATTAACTCACACTGAACAGTTACTCTTTTTTTCAAAAGTACACAATTGGCTACATTAAATCTATCGTGCGCTTTTCTGCTCAGCAACATTGTATCATACCGCTTTGCAAGCCCAAATTACAACACCCGGAATGCTTCGAAGCAGCAGCAGCACCCCTCCCCACGCACACTCCTTATGCATACGCATACAGAACACACACGTATATTATAGAATCATTGAATTCTACATAGAATATACACACACAGCACAGAGGCTGTTCGGATTTTCGTATTACAGTAACCAAAGAGCTGTAAAATGTCCCGTGCAAAGAAAAGCAGCTGCCCGGCAACAATCCAGATGGGCCTCAGCACATCGCAGAGCACAGGATTAGTTTCTGTTCACAAAGTTTAGGTTAACCAGCGTTTCACATCTGATCCCCCTCAAAAATGTGTGAATTACATAGCTGGGAATGATTCCTTTTGAATAATGGTGTCCGCCTTAACTGGACAGAAATAGCAGCTTGTTTAAGAGCGCTAGTTTGTAAAAAATGCACACCAACAGCTTCAACATTACTATTCAACCATAACAGTAATACATATAATAAATCCTACTACCACCAGGGCTTGAAAAGTTTAAGAACTCCAAACACAGACTTAATGAAAGTCAGTTTGAAACACTTAAGGCAGGTAACACCTCTAAATTTTAACTCCAGTCCTAGAGCCACCTAAATTACACCAAATCAACGCCCCTTTCTCCTCCCTCTCCTCATTCAGACTAAAAGTACCAACTGGAAATTAGAAAAGACCATTGTACAGTAAGGCAGAAGTTTCTGGGCTTTTCCTTTCTTTTTCTCTTCCCTCCCCCTTCACCCTACCCCCCCACCTCCCGCCCCCAGATACACTGGATAGATGAAAACCAGTAAGGCTTAACAGATAGGTTAACAATTATTTTATTAGTTTATAATACATACAACTTGAGAAATGCTTTAAAAAAATTTATATTGGAGTCCATTCCAATTCTGGGTCAGGTCAGGAAAAAACAATGTTGATGTATTAAATAATATTCTGTATTTCAACAACAGATTAACTTCGGTAATATAGCAGACATGGTTAAATACTCTTAAATATGCATATATATACAATTGTGCAGCCTCAAAAAAAAAAAAAAGTCCTTTTCTTCCTATCTTCTCCTCCCAAAGCCGTGCACCCTATGAACACAGTACTGGCCTCTAAGCTTTCAGTCTCTCACCCGGACTTCAAATATCTGAAGAGGAATGTTACAATAGTGGAAATCGCAGCAATCCTATCTTTCTAAACTTTTGAAGAGAGGAGATGCCCAACAGGCAAAATTACCACCGAGTCTCTCTATAAATAGCCGCTTCCTTAATATCCAGTTCTAGGTTAAATTATTGCTTATGCATTTTCTGCTTGAAACGGATTTTTGACATAGTCAAAAATGCTGGGGTTTAAATTTGCCTTCCTGAAAGATAGGATCCTTTCAGTGACTTATTTGCCATTTCTGCTGTGTACATTTGACTGATTTTTTCCTAAGCACGTACAACACAATGCAATTCCCTGCAAATTCTTTTAAAGTAACATGAATTACATGGAATTAAT
The DNA here is from genome assembly GCA_024733675.1 of Psilopsiagon aymara. NCBI lineage: Eukaryota > Metazoa > Chordata > Aves > Psittaciformes > Psittacidae > Psilopsiagon > Psilopsiagon aymara. Next base: position 29,797 of record JANRGW010019793.1, on the reverse strand, counting down.
TTAGCACACAACATTTAGGCACTGGTTTGCAGTTTACTGTTATCTTTATTTTTTTTTCATTTGGAATTAGTTTTGTATTCTGATTGCCAAACTTGGCCTGCTACAGGAACAAGAATCTGAGTTACACTTTTCAAATCAGGGACTACTCTGCATGCCTTGTTATCTCACTGAACCGAACTGCTTACACTGGCAGCATTAACAAGTAAGTACACAGCATATCCTAACAAGTCAGAAAGCCTGCTGCAAGCGCAGAAGGATCAGAGATAAACATTTAGAGTGGATGAGTGAGATATTCATACAGGTAAAATAAAATCAGTTTAAACATAAAACCCTAAAAATATCAGTTATATTGCACCAGGATAAGGACTTTTGGATTTCCAAATGTGATTTTTACAATGGATTCACAAACCTAAACCATTGTAACAGAAAAATATAAATCTTCATCTAACTATCACCTCCAGGTGAAGTAACTTTCAATGACAGTTATAAAGGAGGGGGGTGTACGTTTCAATAAACGTTATAAAATCAACTATCTGCCCTCCAAAAGTGATCATGTGTTAATGGCTCCCTTCTCCATAAAAGTTACACCTAACTACAAAAGTCTCACTTACTTACCTGAACTTAAATTGTCCTAACTGGACCCTACCCCCAGGTTTTAGATACACTGTCACATGACAGGACTTGTCTGGACAAGGCAAGAATTTTCTTTGGAAACAATTAGCCATGCATTACAGGCTCCAGCTTAGGAAGAGACTGAACTGCACTCACTGCGCAGCTCTCAGCAGCGATTCTGTTTTGGTCTGGACATTTTAAACTAAGAAATGCCAAGTTTAGAAGGAAGCTTACTTCAAAATGTGCATAATAGCAGAACTGTCTATCCATCAGGGCATAACCAAAATGAATCAACAATACACTTGCTAAAATAACAGAACTTAAGACAGTCTACAAGGATTGCTAGCTTTCACTTAACTTTCATTATTCAAAACCATTTTGATCAGTTCAAAACTATTTTTCATCACACTCAGAGAATTCCAAACCTAACCTCTAAACTCAGTCTTTTGGGTGTTGCTTCTCCTAATTCCTACGTTTCACCTTTTAGCTCACTAAATCTTTCCTAACAGTCTGTTGTATTCTGAGGAGTCAAGCATTTATGAATCTTTTTTCAAGGAAATAAATCTTAGTATTAATGAGGTAAACTAAGCAGAAGAATTTTTAAAAGAACATCTTCTATGAAACAATAGAAGATGTATTACCCAGGTGTCATGTGGTAGACATACACACCCCAGCACAAGTGTCAATATATGAAGTTTCCTGTAAGGATTCAGGGCTGGGGTTTTTCTCAGTTTTCAAGAGTAGTCTCTAATTCAGCCCATGCCGACTGAAATGTCAGTGTGCAAAAAGATCAAGTTCAGAAACTGATGAACTGCAAAATAATGTTAGCAACAAAACAACCCAAAAGGATTTCTGTAACTAATGGAGAATAAATGCATGATGCTCTCAGCAGAGAATTTTTTTGCTTCTGAGATACCTCTCCCCTTGAAGTTTTTCCAATTCCTTAAGAGGAATGATGACGTTCTCTCATTACACCATTATTCCCTGATTCACCCAGCCCACAGAGAGAACTTTACAAAGAATAAACACAGGAATTAAGAAGGTAGCACCATCAGAAATAATCACTCCATCCAAATAATGAAAAAAGAAAAAAATCATTTATCCTTACCCAACATACTTTGACATTCAGCAGCCTAATAATAGAGGGTAAAGGGAGCTTTCATAGCTTTATATTGATAACATTCATAATGGTCATGCATATTACAATCAGAAGGTTTCTAGGGTGCCATTTGCAAAGTAAGCCTTCATGCAGATAGGCATTCAGCTCATTAACTCCATTTTCCTATATCTTATTAGTCCCTGAGAAGTTAATATTTCTACCTACAATATGGCTATTAAAGACATCATAACGATCATACACTTAGCTGTTTGTGATGGAAATGCAACATGGCTTTAGGGAGAAGCAGCACAGAAATTACAGCAAACACGTGGTGATGAATACAGATCTTCTAAAATGCTTTCTTTTCATAAGCAAGGTTGCTGAAGAGTAACATAAATGAATTTAGTCAGGGATAAAAAACTAGCCAGGGCCACTTACCCTTAATAAGTCGCTACTATGAATACAAGACGGTTTGGGCCCTGAGACCTCTCTAATTGAGCATTTCCTTTACATGAAATCATCTGGATTTTGACCTAATGTAGGGTCATCACAATCCTTCTTTTTAATTACTCAACAGCAGTGCTGGGAGAACTTAAAAGAATCAGGGATTTTCTTTGCCTAACAAGTCTTTTGCCTCTTCAATAAAAGTGATCTCCTTAAATTGTTCAGAATTCAAATGGGTTTTTTTGGTGAACAATTTGCATTATTGCCAGCTGCTAAAAAAACATAAGCTAGGGCTCCCAAAACAAGGGGACCGATTTAAAACGAAGACTTTGGGGTGGGGGGTGGAGAGAAGGGAATAAAGACAAGCTGAGGTGAGTTTTTTTGCCTTCTGGCTTCTGAGCAGTTGCAGACTGCATTTTAAAGCTCTGCCCTACAATCTTCAGGGCTAAATAGTGATTTTTAGGGGGGAAAAAAAAAGAAAAATGACTTTTAAGTAAGCATGTAGCTCCGAGACAGAGCATGACATTAAAACATTGTGATCTTGAGATTTACAATAAGGTATCATTTAACAAATTGATTTAAATATTACAATTTACATCTAAGTACTGTAAAAAGCTTTTACAATCTACCTGGTTTTGAGTATTGCAGGAAGTTTTGGATTTGCATATGTAGTTTATCAAGATGACTTGTACTGAGCTATTACAAAAAAACGTACTTCATGTAATTTATCTCCATAAACATCTTAATTTCTGGTGAAGTTTGCCAATCCCAAACTTCAAATTACAGCTATTTAGCAATAGATGAGCTCTAAAGAATTCTTCATGTAGGGTCCGACAGAAAGCCTTTCTCCCTCAGGACTTGTTCCTACCTGTCACTGAAAGATTAAAAATAATTTAGGTCTATTATATTACAATAAGAAAGAAATCTTTATTGGCCAGTTAAAGGCCACCATATCTAAAAATAAGACTTAGCTTTCACAGGGAGTCATTGATGCCTTTACCATTAGTTTTTCAGGATAAAGGCAAAACAGACATAATTAGCATAATCTGTTAAACAATTACTACCAAGTGGGTACCTAACTCTTACTATTCAAGGAAACTGGAAATAAGATTATCTGTAGGAATTAACAAATTGCAAGAAGCTGAACAATTTCTTACAATGTAATATTTATGTTATGTTCCTGGCTGTGTCCTGGAAGTCCTACTGCAGTATTTGTCCTGCTCAAACTGTTGCAACTTTATTCTTTGCCAATTGGACGAAAAAAAGGTAGTAACACATTTCATCTCACTTGCATACAAAATAGAGTATTTTAGAAACAACATCAAACAAAAATCCTGAAGACTGCTGTAGGCATTAAATAGTTGATTTAAGTTCCTGCCAGTTTAATTTCCATCATTGCAATTAGTGAATCAAAAGCAATTGTATGAAAATGTTTTCTAACATTCTTAATAGGTGAGTGTACTTCCTCATCAGGAAAGTTAACACTTTAGAGCAAAACTCACCTATATATACTCACAGGTTCTCAAGTTTCCTGCTTGAATTTTAAGTCAGAGACACTGTCTTCAATAAAACATCAGAAATGCTCTAAGAGGCAATCACTCTGGCATCCTTACTAAGGAATTTAACTTTTCTTGCTCAGAGCACTCCTTTGGACCACTATATTACAATTCTTAAGTGAAAATCGTAGTTAAAATACAGAGATGCCTGCTAATCAAGTAGATGACAGCAGATTCACCCAAAAGTAGACAAAATCGTAACCAGCACCACTGCTCATGTGGAAGCTTTATGAAGGAAACACTCTTTGTAAATCCGAAAGGCGCACTCTGTTCTCTGCTGTGGTTTCAGTACACATCATGCTCAAATGAGCTTTACTGTAGGTCATTTAGGGATACTGCTGGCAAGGTAGTGGTGGTGCCACAGAATGTATTATGGCAAGCTTGGGTAATAAACTGAGGCAAATAGCTCACACTGAATGCGGTGCTCGTATGAACACAGCACAAGCCATATCCCTCCACACTAATGAACTATCAGTGGATAACTGCATCCATGACACAAATCTTCCTATACAGCCAACTGAGAACTTTCATAATAAAATACAGGCTTTCTATAATTCAATATTTACTTTATTGAAAACTGATACTTGAAAAATCAACATGTATTTCTGGTCATCAGTATTTATCACCAGTTACCATTTCTGTTCAATTCCAACCTCTCCCCTGCATAGCCATCAGTGTCAGGCTTCCAGTCCCTGTTGCAGACTGAAACTGTTCTGAAATTGTACCTATTATTTCTGGGTGAGAGGAGGAGTGCTGCAGACGCAGATTTGTACCAAAGAAGAGGCTGAAATTGATTTTTAAAACATTCTAACCAGCTACTTTGGAGAGAAACTGTTGTGGGACCCAGAAGACCGAGGCAGCACAAAACCACCATCTGTTAATTAAAAATCATATTCCATCAATTCAAACAAACACACTTGTAGGCTTGTATGAAAAGCAAAGCTGAGCTATTTTCAAAGTAAACAGCAGGAATCCACAGACAAAAGCCGAGCAAAGGATGAGTTTTGGGAACAGATACAGAAGATTTAGATTTAAGGAAACTTACAACTTTCTAGACCACTCCCACTATCAGCAATTCAGGGATATAATACTCACTAGAGAATATTTTACAGAGAATAAATAATTTGAAGACATAGAAAAATAGTTCACAGCATCAAGGTACTTGTAATATATTACCTTGAAATAAAACTTGTATTTAAAAGATTAAAAAGAGAAGACTATTCTTGTAGTGGTATCAACTTTTCATTCATACAAATATTAAGCAGGGTATATTTGTTTTTTCATATATTCACATTATTGCTTGCTACCACAACTGTACAAGGAACATCTTAACTTACATTAATGCTCACATACAGTAATTTTAGATACCTAAAGGAAATTAAAAAACATGACTGAGTTGCAATAAAAAAAACCAACGCCTATATGTTAAGATATGTACAACTAAGATACAAGTAGAAGAAATGAAAATACAACTGGCCTGACCCAAGCATATATCATATATCCAGCTAAAAAAACAACTCTTATGCAGAAAATATTTGTAAACCAAAAAGAGCAGATGCAAGGGTGCAATAAATCATTATTTAACACATTTAAACATCACACTGTTGCCCAGTGTACCCTGCTTTGATTATTTTTAATAGATGGCATCCGCATCTAGAACGGTAGTCAAGATTTCTTTAATACTCTTTCCCATTTATGTGGCTTTAAAACAAACAAACAAAAACAAAAAAACTGAAAGGTCCTCTTGGACAATATTTTCTTGTAAAACAAGTCCTCCTACACCCCTGTGCACAGGATCTGGTAAACATTTAGAACAAAGCTGATACATGGCATTACCTTGAATTAAAACAGCTACATTATAAAATGTAATACTAATATGCTTTTGTGATCTTTAGATCTACCAGCCAGCTGCATGCAAGACTCTCAGCAATTCCTCTAGTCTGAATGAAATAAGTCTAGTTTGCTGCTTTTAAAAAAAAAAAAAAAAAAAAAAAAACACCAACCTTTAAATTAGAACTTTTTCAGAACCAGCTGACTGGACTTCATGAAAAGCACAGAGATTTCTACCAATGCAATGACATTTGGGTTCCAAAAAGCACAGCTTCAAAAAGAACTTTATCTCCTTCTTTTATTGGAAGAGGCTAGCCAATATCCCAAAAAGAAATAAAAATATTTACAATTGACTAGTCACTGTCAAAAGTTTAGGAAGATCTTGGAAGATATTTCAGCATGTAAATGAATGATTAAAAGGACTTACACAATGTACAGTCAATCAGTTGTGTCATTTTGGGATAAAAAAATACCTGCTCGCTTGTATACCATTTTCAGCTGTGTATTTATAGTTTTTTATATATATATATGTACACACGCGCGCGCACACATATAAAAGACTTTGAAAATCAAGATACATTAATAAACAGAAGTAGTAAAAGTAAGAATAACTTAAGTAGTAGTTAACATTTGTGTGAAATTCCTTTGCAGAGTTTGACCCAATGCACTTGGAACATGCTCTTACTGAAAAAAAGAAACCCAACAAAACAAACAAAAAAAAAAGAATGACAACACCACAAGATTCTGTAGAACCAATCTATGTTACCACCAGGAGAGCACCAAGCAAGGCACCATTGGAAAGACAACATACTTGAATAAGTCTCTATAAATAAATCAAATGTTAATCTGGTCGAAAAATCGGTGTCTTTGGTAAAAATTCTATAAGGATGACCTGTATAAAAAGAAAATAAATACATATTAGATGGAAGATGGCAGCAATCTGATTATCTATCACAATGATAATTCATATACTTTTTTTTTCCAAGTACATCAAGTTTTGATGACGATCAGAGATCACTTAAATTCAACTGGAAAGGTTTGCCTACCAACACCTAACATCTAAACAAACTGAAATAAGCTATTACATAATTACTCTTTATTGCAATTCATTCACTTTATTAGGAAAAGATTATGACGGAGATAAACATTCATTAAAAAAAATCAGAAGGTGCAATTTATGCAAAGTTAATTTTAAATAACATATTGAATTCATTTTACTTAGAATTTTTTGCACTTAATATAGGATTCTAAATTACATTTATCATTCAAAACTTGTATAGATAGAAAGGTGCATCAACGTTTGCAAAGTTCCCATTATCTAACGAATCTACAAGTAGTTAACAAGAAACCTGACTAATGCTTTTGCATGATTATTCTTATGGCCCCTATTTAAATTTAAACTAGGTGTTTTTGAGCTAGGAACACATGGTAGTGTACACTCCAGAATACAATTCAAGTATTCATCCTACTTTAAACAGAAAGCTTAAGGGAAATATTCACTTGTGCACTTTCTTCAGAAATACAGTCATTACACAGCAGCATGATTGTATTCATACACAAATAAATGCACCTGGTAACATAACAAAGGATTTTATTTAGTTTTAAGGGGAGCCTGTCTTTCTAAAAAGTTAAAAAAAAAATAATAATTTCTAAACGTTTTTGATTGTAAATGAGAACACAACTTGGCTGCTTAGACAGTAACCACTTCTATCTCTGATGGCATACTGAACATCAGAAAAGAAGTCTCCCAATTCATTTCTAATTTCAGATTCGAAATAACATCAAAATTAGGTGTATAAATTTACTTTTAAGAGATATTCAGAAGTGACCTATATTCAGAAGCGATGTAAACTGCTCAGAATCCATTGAGCCCTGAGCATGAGTCGACCACTGAATGCCTCACAAATAATAGGGCCACTGATATTCAGGCAAGGTTTCAAAAAGGGAGCAAAGACCCAAAGCGGGAACTCTGTGTTTTTGCCAAAGATGTAAGGCTATTGTGGTTTTGTCTATTTAATTATTTATTTAACTGAGCATCTACAACAGTGGATTTTGAACCTCAAGCTGGAAAAGCACCAAATTTTGGGTACAAGAACCTGATTAAAATCATCTGCTTTGGAAAAAACCGATACATATTATGCAAAATTAAATCATAAACACAACATTCAGGGCAAGAGACCAGCAAATCATTTCCCTAAAAATGAAAAAACGGTAGAGAGATTTTGCAAAAATTCTCTCCTTAAATATATCTGGAGATAACATATTACATATTTCACAAATAGAAAATCAAATCTTTGATCTTTACCCTGCAAAACTAAATGCTCATGACAACATATTAATGTAAACAGGTCAGGCAAAACTGATTATAAATTGTATTTAACAGAAGTAATATTTATCTGTAAAGGTTGCTGGACTACAGTGTTTACAAATTGGCATTGTACATGTCTTTTTCAAGTGAATCTGCAAAACTTTGGACGTGACAATGTCTTCCTGTAGGAAAACAAAATTTTCAGTAAAATTAAAAAAAAAACCAAACAAACAAACCCACTTTATTTAGGTAAAGTTCAAACATACTTTCTGAAATTTGCTTTATTCCATTTTCAGCCACATCTCATAGATCTAAATGACAACAAAATTGTAGAATAGATGGTACAAAAAAAAAATCTACTTATAGAGTCATTCTGTGAAAAAGCACTTTAAAGTTCTTATGTTTCAGGCTAGAAATAAGATCTAATTTACAAACAGGAAAAGGAGGAATACTAAAAGAAGATTACTCTTTTAATATCTTTTCCAACTCCTTAATCACTTTTCAAGTTTTTATATGCATGATAAAGACCATAGATAAGTTAGAACTAATACAGCAGATCTTTCTCAAAGGCTAATCTTTCTTTTTAACCCTTCCTATCACCTACTTCCTACAGCATTAAAAAAGTATGCAAATTCTGACGTTTCTCGCATTTTAGCAGCTTAATTCCATCTTATTCTATGTACCTTCAAGATATTTTGAAAACTGAAATAAAAGCAGCACCAAAGAACAGAATGAAGGTTTCAGGCTAAACAAACTGAAATCCCACATTGGACATCATTAATTTTAAACAGTATATTCTCATTGTGTATTTGCAAGAAGTGCTCATGGAGTTTCAGCCAAAGATTGGAGTAAATTAAAACTCCAGAGACTAACTTCAAAATATTTAGTGACACAGCTTAGAGATAAAGATATTTTCAACAGAGTTGAGGTAAGGGGCAGTTAAACTTCATAAAGGCTAAAAGTTTCTTAAGCTCCAACAGCTTAGTTGAAAGGTCTTCTTCCATACTTTTAGACTTGATTAGCATTATATAAAACAGCCATATCTGACTTGCTGCGTAACCAAAGTTGTGGTTATTCTTTATACAGCATCTAAAATTTCACACTCCATCAGCACATGTTCAAGCTATTTTATCTTGGCAATTAATTTATTATTTTTCAGAACACAGTGAAGCCTTGTTTTCAAGTCATTCATAACTTTATAAATCAGTCCTGCACATGAAACCATGCATCTGTGAACCGTAGAAAATCCTTGCACTCAGGCGATTAAGCTCCTGACACCTTTACTGATTAATAATCACGAAAAGAATACGATCAGAAGCAAAATAAATGATCATTTAATAGAGAAACTCACAAAACAGCCCTTTAACTTACATATTCCATCATGTTATTCGTTTCACATTTCCTTTTGCTTAGTCTCCAATGCAAGCACAGCTAGACAAGGAGGAAAGAAAAAGAAGAAAAATGAGCTGTATTTTATTGCAGCACACAGACTAGCCCATTTGTCCACCTTTCATATTTTTCGTTCAACAAAAGCATCTGTTTCCATACTGTGCAATTCAAACTCCAACAGTACGAAGCTGCTCCCTGCGGCACTCACCTTGTGGTATAACCTATTGTTTTCCCATTCTAATAACTTCTCAATCGATCTTCGTGTCTGGAAGACAAATGAGAAAGAATTTTACTCTTGACTGGTTTTAGAAAAACTTTGTTTTGCAGCTGCTTTTGTGTGAAAGAGAGGTACAGGACAGTGACTGAGCACAGGGTGGTCTGCAGTACTATCAAAACTTCTCTGGTATTAAATAGCAACTAGAAAAGAACAACTTTTTACAACAACCAAATAACTGCCTTCAAGCATTCTGGAACAACTGCTCATATGTATATGCTTTCTGGTTCATATAGCAGTTACAACTTTAAAACCACAGAAATTTTGAAGTGATGTAAGTATAAAAGCAGGAACACTACGCTCCTAGTACCCGTGGTCTAAATGCACTGCTTTTGAGAAGGTTGGTATCTAAACTGATAAATGTTGCCAACTATTTTGCAATGCTGTAGGTCAAGTACAAACATGCAATACTCTAAACAAAAGAGAGGGTTTTTTTACTTTTATATCCAGATTTTAGAGACTGTAAACCAAATGCAGAAAGTTCCAGTAAATTACACAAACAACTATTACTATATGTGAGCTTTGTATAAAGAGCAAACCCAGTATTTAGGATTCTAAAGCAAAGTTTTACTGCCTATGTTGCCCACACTTGACACTTCATATAAAGAATCCTTAAAGCTGTTTGCAGAGCTTTTTAAGATTATGCACTATTAAAAGGACATTCTGTGCTGTAAAGTTTCACAGCATTTTGAATATAATTATTCAGTTATATTTACATTTAAAAAATACATACTGACATTTATGGTCATTTGACTGCCAGAATATATACTGCTTAGCTATAAATGGGATTTGCTACCGGCTATGAATAAAAAGAGGATAATTCATGGTGCCAGGTGTTAAGATGAGACCAACAGAGCTGCAGGTGCAAAAGGACAGAGCAATGACAAGGATCAAATACAACTTAGTGCAGCTGCAGCTTCCTTACAAGGCAGAGAGGGGTGAGGGGAAGGGATGAGAAAGCATCTTGCTGTTATTAGTACAAAATACAAGCACTGTAAATGAACCTTAACAAATCAAACTAAATGCTGTCATGAGAAATAAGGATATCTGAGTAAAATAAAACTTAGATAACAAATTACTCATTTCCCCCTAAATACTAGCATCTTGGTTCTCAAACACCAGTTTCTCTCTAGTTTAATACCGAAGCATTATGTGGAAGCATATCTAAGCATGTACTGTGGTCACATGATTAAAAATTAGATCACTGCTACCTATGAGTACTCATTACACTGAATTTTTATTATGTTTTATTTTAAAAAGCACAAGTCAAGGAATTATCTCAAGGTGGATGTGCCAGTGACTAATTTATCACATCAATTGGGGATTGAGTATTTTTGGGGTTATTGTTATTATTATGTTTTTAAAGACAGTGCCCTTTAACAATAATCAGTAGACCTCACTTGTTTCTTTGTAAAGATAGCCTTTTAGAGTCTGCTCTCCTTTTAAATGAAAATAGGGCAGCAGTTATGGTCACACTTTTGTTAATTTAGTTGCCAGTCAGCTCCAAATCAAAAGAAAATAAGGCTGCAGAGTGTAATTAACATTCAGTTCAGTCGTTTTGTCCCTTGTCTAGCCCCCAAGCTTTGTTAAAATTGCCATCTGAATGCTGAAGGCTGTAGGGAAATCGATTTGATTCTAATCGCACCATGAAAAGAACATGATCTAACTGCTTTCAGCCCTCCGTAAATCTGTACTAGGTCTTTAGCACAATGCAACTTCCAATTTAAAAAGCACTGAATGTCTCGTCAATGACTTTGTGAAGAAAAAAGAACAAGGAGCAGACATAAAAATTCCAATAGTTGTTTAAGCATTAAAGTTCATTTGCATCACAGCAAACCTGAAAAGGGCTGACCTCTCAAACCGCCTCTCAGGTCTATGAAGTTGTAGCCTTGACAAGCTCACATTGACAGAGCTCATTGACTCTGAAAGGCTACTCTATCAATGGTGAAAAATGGCAATAGGTTCTACTCTGAGCAGGCATCTGCCTGCCCACCCGCTGCTAAACCAATGGCAAAACTGATTCAAAACCTGAATCTACCTTGTAATCTTCTTTTCCAGGACCTTTTAATAATAGATTAAGATCACTATACAATTTAATTTCATTGTTTGCCCCAAAGAGTGTGAAAAACATCCAAGCTTTTCAGATACCAATAAAATTATATATATATTACAATACATACATATAAATAAGAAATTGATAGGTAGTTACGTACTATTAAATAGTTTGTTTAAATAAGAAGCTAGTTTAAAGTAGTTTGACTAATGTGAGATAAAAGCACATGCAGCCTTGACAATATGATTATTTAGGTGCCCAGTGCCTAAATAGAATCCTTCCTGAAGTATAATTTGGGACAGTCATAACTCCCAAATCATGCCAAACTACCAATACAGAGATGTTAATGAAAATTAGACTGTAAAATATTTCTGCAAACCTCAGAGCTTGGGATAAAAAGAAATGAATTAAACAGCATCACACAATTCACTATAGTAAGTTTTCTTCCTACTTGACAGGTGAAAAAAAAGCACTTGCACGTGCAGCTTAATTAATCACTGCTCTTGACATCTCAATGATTTACAGTGAGGAGCAGGTGAGGATATACAAAACCAGAAAGGAACACTTGATTTGAGTGTAGCATTTCCAGCACACTAGGATGACAAGCTTATATATTCTATCAATGGTGTACAGAAAAACCCATACAGCAAATTATTTGTTAGCCGCAACAAAAGCACAAATTAAGTGGAAGAGAGACTTGCTTATTAGGAAGATTTAATACTATCCAGATTTTAATTTTTTTTTCTTAAAAAACCCAACCCAGTATTTGAGCAAGCCAAAACTACAGTTCAAGTACACGTTTTAGTATGCCAACAATAAGAAAGTATGCTTTGTAACATACTTTGTGGAAAAAAAAGAGATAGCCTTTAATGTTCACCAAATTTTGTGAAACAGCTATTCAATCAACAATCTAGATGCAATGTTTAATGAAACGCTCCTGTAAAATAACTGATTCTTTAAAGATATTGATGTTTGACAGTGCCTTTGAAAAATCAGGCTACCAAAAAAAACTGCAACTCAGAATACACTGTCACCAATGCTATTGCTCCCAATTAAGTAAAATAGTTTGGCCCTTAAACATGGAAGAAAAACAAATAGGAAGGCTGTGAACATTTCATGCAGAAACAAGTCAGTATTGAATACAAATGCTACATTACCTGTATTACCAACTACAAGACCTACCAGTGTCTACTGAAGTTTGCTTACAATTCCAGATGCAGTTATGATCTGGACTGGGATGCTGTGCAGCCACAGGGTCCAAAGCCCCCTCGGCTCTGGCTGTAAATCAGTGAATGACTGGTACAATAAACAGAAGGATCTTAAATGACTCCCAAAACAGTGCTAATTTGAGTACCTCCCTTTGTCTTTAAGTGAGGAAATAACCTGGATAGCAACAGCTCCACTACTGAGTTTATTTGTAGTTGTCTCCGAACAACAGAAGAATCTCCTGCTAAATGTATTTGATCTTTGACTTCTCACCTGAAAACTCCAAAACATATGTAAATGTAGTGCAACATTAGTCCAATAAATAGTACACAGAGATTTTAAGACTCCTTCATATGAAACTTTACAACAGTCAAGTATTGGCAATTCTGAATATTGCCCTGAAATGCACAAATTTCAAAATACAAAGAGACCAATTTAAGCAGATTTTTGCTGATTCTCATGCAGTCAGATTTTGTATTATATACTCCTTTCTCCTTTCTTCTCTGGTATATCAGAGGCCAGAACTTTACTATCTCAAAGACAGAAGTAATGGATGTCAGAATTTCTGTTCATTCTCCAATGATAAATTCAACTATAAAATTCATACTCATGTAATTTATCAGCATAAACAAAATAAAAAGTCATCTTTTAACTGAATCACACTACTGCACACATGCCAGAACATTCCCCAAGTCAATTTTGAGGCCAATATTGGTACCACAAAAGTGCCAACGCTGTACTCAGAACACATACCTGAACTACATACATCTTCACCTGTGCTGAGCAAGTCCACATCTTGAACACTGCATCACAAATAAATCCTTTAGAAACTGTAAATTCGTAAGATTTCAATCTTACCAAGGAATTCTCTATTTATAAAGGGCAAAAATGACAAAGGTGAAACCTGAGTTGAGTCCAGACCCTGACATCCTGGAATACCTGCTTCAGCATGTACAGTAGCTTGAAAAGGTGTATGATCAACCACATAAGAAAGGTGATACAAAATATACCTATGAATAGCTTGGATATTTCTTACTAGAGAGCAAAGGTGCACATCCGAGAAGCCACCACAGCATCCATTCAAGAAAGTAAATGAAGCCCGTGCATCCAGGATTGAAGAATATCTGGAAGTAAGTGTAACCTTCTGGTGCTTTTTGTACAATCTTGCCTTCTCCAACAGGATTACTATTGCATTATCTTGTCTTACCTTACAGATGATTCTGGGCAGAAAGCAAGCCCAGACAAAAGCAGATCAAAGCTCCTAATCAGGCAAACAGAAATATAATCAGAATTCTGCAACGGAAGAACTGACAACATCAAGTTGCCTTCAGGAGACTACCTGTTCTAAAAGATAGCCCTGAGGATATTATCCCATTTTCTCACACAATCCTTAAACTGACCTAATTTGTATGGGTCTCAACCCTGGATTAGTACATCACAGAGAAATTAATTTAAAGCTTAAAGAATCAAATCAGATCAACTACTTTCTGGAAAGGCCTCTTCCACCACACTGTTTGCTGATATAAAGAGAAGGGCAGCATTATTTGACATTACTGCATGTGACAGGTTTTAATATCTAAGCCAAAGACAATTCCTGAGACTCTGGTTACCTTGACTGCCAAACTCCGAGACTGTTTACGAAATCACTAAAGCAATGAAATATGTGGAGAATGGAGAATGTATACAGAAACATACACCCTATGTATATTATTCAGGAGTACAATGGAGAATATCTTGTAGTATTATCACCGTCTTATTAACTGATAGATACTGGAAGACTCCAAAGTCATTTTGGTCATCAGTAGACATGTGTGGCCAAGAGAAATTATCAAGAAAAATTCCTAAAAGTTGATTACAAAATTCTCACATAAATTTACCCTCAAATATAGACAGTCCAAAAGACTCAAGGTGCTAACTTTATAGTTTAGCCACTGGATATTTTAGCTCTCCTGTAAAACCTAAGTCACCAAGGCAAGTGTAGCTAGTTACTTTCTGTAATGATGTGACAGTGACTAGAGCCAACTATTATGGAGCCTTCAGACTATGGAGAAGACTTGCACAACAAATAGTCTCAACCCTGACAAAATTAACACACTCCCCCTGAGAAGGCCTAATTGAGATGTGGTAAAACACACTTCACAGGCAGACAGATGTTGAACTGATCCATGAAGCATCAAGATTATAACTAATGTTGTTACTCTTTTCCTCTAGAATTAAATTCTAGCTCTGACTCTCTGTCATTACAAAGAAAAAGAAAAATTAAAACTCTGTTCCCTCCTAAGAAATCATTCACACCTGGCCATCACAACCTAAAGCATCCACCTCCTGCTGAAGGACATTCTCATAGAAAGGGCAACAGAAAATTAACACATAAAATGGAATTGACCATAACAGGAATCAAAACAAGACTGAATCTCCACCAAATAACTCATATGTTGTAATCCACTATGGGAAATTCTAAACTGAACATGAGTGAAAATTCCACCTCCATCTTTTCTTTTAAAGTTACAGAGATGTTAATTTGGGTCCCCATCACTTATTTTCAAAATATCCAGTAGTATGCTATGGAACATAGTTCAAAGGCAGTGCAGGTGGAGAAACTAAAGAATCTCAGGTTACATTTCTATTAGAAAATGAAACTGTGCCCAGAAACATTCCCATTCACTTGAAGCCAGCTGGCAGGGAACAGCTTACATCTGTATCAGTAAGTTTTCATAACCTCTGAACAACTCACAGATCCTGGAGCATTCCAATAATGCCTAGGAATTGTTACACAATACAGACCCAGAGCCTGCCAGGGATCTCTTGAAGACTAGAAATTACAAAGCATCAATTCCTAGGAACACTCCCAGGTTTAACTTATCAGTATATAAGAATCCTTTGGCTTCAGCTGTTAGGAATGTCTAAAGGTAAGAGCCAAGAATGGAAGAGAAACTACATGGCCAGAAAGACTGAAAGGCAGCACAACCTAACAAAGTAACTCTAGAGTGCTCTGTAAAATCCAGCACTTCACTAGTGTGCATATTGAAGAGAATGGCCCCTCTGAATGAGGCAGCCTCCAAAGTGCCTTGCCATCTAGAACTGAACAGAAAATTACAGAATCCCAAGTAGGTTGATCCTGTAGCTAATCAACCAATTTAGGAAAAAAAAAATTCGCTACTTAAAAATATTTTTGATCACCATCATCATTACTGTTCCAAATTCAGCAATTAATTCCAAAATTCAGCAAAAATAACTTTTATGTGGAACAAAAAAAAGAAGTACCTAGTCACTTTTCACTTCAGTGTATGTTTGGTGTGGTAGAAGACTTGTCAACTCCTTCAGTCAGTCTCCACTTTTGCAGAAAAGCTGCACCTCTCATCCTCCCAACTGTTTTGCCAGAAGTCATGCTTCTTGAACTACCTTTTCTTTTTGTTGTACCAGTTGTTAAATAACAGCCTATTTTATTTATACACAGTACTCAAAGTTACTGAGAGTGCTTCACTTACAGAGAAAATAATGCCTTACCCTGGTTTGTTTAATAAAGTGAGAAAGTGAATACATCCCAGAGCAAGACTACTTTGAAAAAAGGCAAGAGGCACAGGTCACCTCACACTTCCCAGCAGACCACTCTAGTCTTACGCTACTGTAACACAGTCTAACAAGTTTTTGTTCAGTGAAGCGCTTTCTCCTTATTTTAATGTTACCATATGAATTTCACATAATTTTGCATTCTACTTCTTTCCTCAAGAGTGTTTGCATATGCTATTTGGCATTATCTACAAGTTGCTACAGATAGAATCCTAAAATTTTCCCAATCTGAGAATTAAGTAGACCATTTTTAGCATGCTCTTTCAAAATAGCTCTATGCAAATTTCAACAAGCTTACATTTGTTTCAGAAATATGTCAAACTGGGCATAAAAAGCAATATTAAACCCAAACCACTGCATGATCTATGATGGATAAGGTATAGAGGGGGAGGCACAATGTAAAATGCACTATAACAGGAAAATGCTAATCCTGTATATATGCTTATAGTTCATATTGGTGTCTTCAGGGATATCATTCCAATTACAAATGCACTAGCATTTAGAATATTGACTTACAGAAACCAAAGATATATGCTGCATTTAAGATTAATATAAAACCTATTAAGAATACATGAAATCACAAATTTAATTTCAGGATATACATTTTTAATACTAAAGGATCCAAGTTCCACCTATAGAGAAATAAACTAGTTTTGGGTTTTTTTAGTTACAAATATAAGTATTTTTCGTGCTAATATAATTGCCCTGCCCCTCCCCCCTCTCCCCAGCAGGTTGGCAAACTGAAAGACACAGCAGAACTATCTGCTCCCCCACTGTATTATGCACCGACTCATTACCCTTCAGGAAAGCACATGAAAATCTGATAAACCCTTGCAGAGTGCACTCAATGAAATAAAATCTGAGTCAGAGATTGGGGGGGGGGGGAAATAACCACAGAGCTATACAGTGATGAGTTGACATTTATAGTTTTATACAAGCACTGCCGCTTTAAGTTCAGTATGCGGAGGACTTTGTGACTCTCCTGTCCAAAATTATAGTGAACAATCTTTAAAGAAAAATATACCATACCTAAATCATCCAGTTCTTTTAAAGTTTTCATTTCATAGCTAACACTAATTTTAAAGACCTCTGGAGACAATGGTTAAGAATGCATATCTGATACATACAAGTCCTACTTGAAAAGTTTTATTAAGCTGATTAAAGCCAATATAAAGATCACATATCTTCTGGTTAGGATAAACATAATAAATACATTACAATTTTAAGGATTCTTCCAAACTGAATTATACAGACTTCAAAACCAAGGCATATTCCATCTTATGCAATTGCCTTGATCGAACTACTTGGAAAAGCATTATGGTATTAGACTATCTCCAGTGCCAAGTCCTTGGCAACAGGGAGAGGAGAAAAATATTATTTTTTTTCTGTTTTGAAAATAAATGTAATATATTCATAGCTTCAACAAACTGGGCTATTTTAACATCAGTACCAATCACTGAGAAGTAAAACTACTGTATTTAAGGAAATTCACTCCAGCTCCTCCCCCACATATTTAATCAATACTTGGAATTTGTAATTGGCTTATGTTTATACAGCACTCTGAAGATGTAAACTGCTACATAAGTGACAACTAACAATGAGACTTAAGAAGCATTCATCAGCTTTGTGTGAATTCACAAACAAACAAGCAGCTCTTGAAAGTATTAATACAGACAGCTATTAAATATCTCAATTCTATTCATTTTAGGAGACTGCCCATGAACCTTCTGAAACATGCAATTTACATGTACAATACCAGCTTTTAAGGAACCTAGCAGTACTGCAATTCTATCCTAGCTTTCATTGTTACTGTTTCTGTTGAAATTATTCATCCTATTTACACATCAGGAAGTACAGTATTTAGTTAATACTGAAAATGAGTGCCAATTCATTTGAAAAAGTGGCTCTAAATGGGCACCTCAGCCTGTAGTGCTTTTTGAAATTATAATTCACTATGTCATTCCTTTTATTTAAAGAACATTAACTTAAAGACTTAATGTTCATTTCTACAATCTGGAACTTGTCCCAGGAAGGATAGTACAATCTGTGAGTGAAACTGCTGAAGATCATTGACGATCTAGACCTGCAAATGAAGGACTGTATTTCCTGTAACTCTCTTAAAAGCTTTTATTCATTAAAATTGAATCAAAACCACATAAAAGGAGAGAGGCAATAAGATACTGAATTAAACTGAACATTTATTCTACTGGTGAAACTAGCAGGCTTTTTCTCAAATACCCCAATGCAAAAGAAGAAAGGCAACAATACTGTACAAAGACTTCCAAAACTAGCACTGAACAAAACACTGAAAGGAAAAATACAGTGAAGGGAAAGCTTTCATCGCATGGAAATGCATTAAGGTGATATAATTAACAATTAAGCTTACAAATACCTGAGACTTAATAAATCGTTAGTTTGAAGTACTTGCTGATTTAAGGAGACAAGCCCAAAACTTCTTATTCACTGCACAAAATTAAGTGTATATTCTCATTACACACAAACTTTCAATAATTGTCTGTAATTTCAAAAAACATATTTACATTTCTGATAACACTGCCATGTTAGACTTTGAAGAGTCAATGAATGGTTGTAAGAACATAGAATACAAAAGAAGAATTATTGTAACTTCACAAGCTCCAAAGCTGCGGCTTTCATTTTGTCTACATAAACCTTAAAAAACAGTTCTCTGAAAACGAGCTGTAAAGTACAGCAGCAATGTAAGAACATGGTCTTATTAAAACACGCATTTCTTAATCAGTCATTCTGAGAAAAGTTACTCTTCTACAACAAAAGCAATTTTATAGATGAAACTTCTCATTTAATAAAAGCCTTAACTTCAGAAACACTCCCACTTGTTAACTCACTGTATATGGACGGAAACACTTCCATCCTGCTTTCAGAAATCCAACTCTGTAATTATATGATCTTGGAAGTCTTGTGTGATTACTGCAAGGATGTAACACATGCCAGTTCCAAGTAACTGTCCTTTCACTTTAGGACAGGGCTGAATTAGCCAAGCTCTCTGGGCAACACTTCTCAGACAAAATGCAGTAACCTTTTGTTTATTGCTCATTTAATATAATAATTTTACACTGTGAGTGTCAGTGGGAAAGAATCCATTGCATCTAAAAGACGAAGAGAAGAAACAGCCATACGTCACCCTGGATCCCTGCTTCCTGAAAAGGTGAATCCTGGCTATTGTGACTATACCTGTGGCTGGAGTCTGGCCAGTGAAACAAGATGTGAAGAAGTCAAAGCATGGAAGATCACTTGATCAAAACCACCCTCTTCCAAAGACACAGTGAAGTCAGAGACAAGCAGTACAAGGGTTCAAATATAAGTGACTACTTCACATTGAACACATTAGTCTGCCACGTATCAGCACAGCTGTAGCACTAGCAGCAAATCAAAATAGTTTATAGATCGTTGGGGGTGTTTTTCAGGGGAAGAACATAAAATTGTTTCTTGTCACAATTCCGCCTGAACCTACTGAACACATTACCGATTGGAACCTAGACGAAACAGGTGGTATTTGCAACTGCTGTCAATTTGCAGAGCAGCTCCAAGTAATTCACATCATGCACTGTTTCTCATTTTTGCCACTTGTAGGCAAATACATACAATTACTTTCCTGCAATTGTCACAGCACTTTGACATAAACTGATGGAAAGCCCTGCATAAAAGAAAAACCTTATAAGTTTGTGAATGCAATTCAGTATTGAGATCTTAAAGGATAGAAAAACTGTAATTCCAGGTAAGAGGGATTTAAAGGATTTAAATCACTTTCTACTTTCCTGATCTGGGTCTACCAAGAAATAAAGTTGAACCCACTCATACCTATTCAAGCGGCATTAACTTTTCACTGTTTTTCTGTGAGTGGTAGCCCTGACTAAAACCATTACAAATTCTTTGCTTGTTTCCTGTATTAGAATTTGCAATAGGTCCTTGATAATATCTCGCAGCTTCAAATTCTATTTTCTAGCCCCTGCCTTTTTTCTGACTTTGTTTAACAAAGTATAAGAAATAGATTATTTGTGGCCTCTTGTAATAGATTAAGAAACCCCTGTTTAGATGATGAGGGCTTGCGGCATCAGCCCCTACCATGTTACATCAACTATCATTTCCTGCTACAACAGCACATCATGTAAGAAAAATGGGTCAAACTACAGAGCACCAGATGCTTTCTCCTTTCGAAGTTAAACATAGGCAGTAGAAATGCAAGCTTCCCTTGTGTTTGCAAGGAACAGAGGTAAGCCTAGAACAGTAAAGGCAGGCTTCTCTGTAAGCCAGTTAAATCACCAACTCATTTGTTGAAACAATCAGCACATTTCTTATAACATACTTTCAGGATATGGATATACAACCATGCTACAGAAGACATTAAGTCTGTGACAGCTTAAAAACAGAAAACCTAGAGTTTCATATAATTGACACTGATGCAAGCATTATTTTTTATTATTCCACAGACCCCAATATCACCAGGAAGCTTTTCTACTTTGCTTTGTATACAATTAAAATTAGCCTTAAGTAATATCTCGAAGGGACTAAGCACTAGAAGTCTTAAAACAGAAAGCCAGACGCACAAAAATGCATACAGGTTTTGTTCTGATCAGTGTTCGTAATACTTTTTTTTAATGCCTTGATTTACTGACCCTGTAAAATGAGGACTTTGATAAAGTCATGATGACATTCAGTGTACTTGACTGTACACAACTTGTAACATTAAGAGGTATTACAGAAGAGGGAATGCGCACACATAAACCTTGCCATTAAATGGAAAGATGAACAGCACTAATAGCAAGGACAGGATGGGGAGGCACAGAGACTTCTCATAAAGAAGTGAAATAGGACCAGCACAAAACAATTTTTATGCACATGAAAACTGAAGAGATGGAGGGTAGCCTAATTAACTGCACTGAGGGAAAGAAAGTGAAAAACAGGCATATGCAATGAGCTTCTGCTATGAACAATGTACTAAGTGCCAAGTGTACACGGACAAAACACTACTGTCCAGTTTTTAATGTAAAAAAATATCAAAACAAAAAACAAACAAACAAAAAAAAAAGAAAAAAAAAACCCGACTTACTCATCTACAGCTTGAAAGGAAACTCTCAAAAGAAAAATCAATTATTATCTTTTTTTAATTGCCTTCTTAAACAAGAAGTTATGGCTATCTGAACCACAGTGTAAGCAGAAGTTCCTTAAAACAAACTGCCACTCAATCACTGACAAATTCTGATAAGCTCAAACACTGTATGACAGAAGATGCAGCTATTAAAATAGTATGTTGAGAGTTAATTCAGTAAGTGTTGTACAGTACATAGTTCTACTGAAAACATTCAGCTATGCTACCACTCACTGAGTAATAAGCTCAAAGTTCTGACTGGTGTGTATTTTAACATTAAGTAGTATGACAGACAACTCATACCAAAATGTATGAAAGCAAATTGATTTAAGTAAGCTCTAGCACACTGTTTCTAAAGCTGGGGGAGGAAATAAAAACAACCCACAAACAAAAAAAACAGCAAAACTAAACACCAACACAAAATATGAACAAATCCTGCACAATTCTATATCAAAACTTATATGAATAGTTCAACTTACTCTTTTACTGAGGCAGATAACTGGCCACATACTACAACCTAAAGTGCAGCAGCAGCAAAGGCATCCACATAGTAGCCATCGTACGTTAACTGGAAGGTTCTTCTTAAGACAACTGTTAACTCTACTGATGCTGGCTTTAAATTCTTCAGGTGCAACCTACAAAGGAAAAACAAAACAAACCAAACTAACCAAAATAAGAAGCTAGTACCACAGCAGTGCTTTTTATTACTTTTACAATGGTCTATACCTGGAACTCCTGCTTTGTAATAAAATCATGCCTCTGATTTCAAATTCTTATTCACAGATACTCACCTTTCCAGTTAAAGATGAAGGAAATTCTGCTTCGAATTTGTTGCTTAGTCCAAACCTGCAAAACCAAGAATAAGACCATACCAAAATTAGAAATAACTTCATTCCATGCCACAAGTTATAAGCATCTCATAATATCCCCTGGGTTTGTATCATAATAGCATCAATTTCAGGGAAGAAGTTATTATTAAAAGTAATTCCTAAAATTTTCTTAACCAACAAAAGTACCCCATTGTACACAGTCCGAAATCCATCTTGCCTACAGCCTTCTTCTTAAAGTTTTGTTGATACTGCTGACTCTTCCCCAAAATCAGCAAAATCTTTACAAGCAATATGCATGAAAAGTGAAGTACTTGCCACAGTTTGAATTACCTCTTCCATCACCAGTACAGTCGTATCTTAAAGAAAAGCTCATCTAGGCCGTGCTAAATAACTGGCTTATGTGTTAAAACTGAATTAAAATCAGCTTCCTTATTCAGAGAAATATATTAATATGTTTCAGAACACAAAAATACTACCTAACAAAGCACTATTTTAACGATTTAAATAATTATTTAAATGGTAACTAATTTGAAAGAAACATACTGATCGCGAATGTAAAGCTATGAAGGAGTCTGAGAGGGGCTGGAGTCACTGACTATTCCACATTTCAGAAGATCTAAATAGTAGAGAAGTTTCTTTTCATCTATTTTTTTTAAAAAAAAAAAAAAAAAAAAGAGGTTACTATCTTACAGTTGGCTGGTTGAGTTAATGAGCAGACAAACCTCAAAGAGTATTTTAACATTTTCAAGCATCTAGCCTGGGCAATTAACTTCTAATAGAGACTATGCAGTCTAGCAAAGTAATTAGTAAAACTGTATGACTGGCTACTAATTCAGGAAACAGCAGTCACTGTAAAACTTAAGTTGTAATTAATAATCTTCTAAAGAGAAACCAAAGCAGTCTTACTATCAGATAGTACAAACACCACAAATCAGAAATTAAACTGCTCAAGACTTGAATACAGGCAGCAAGACCTAACAAACAGCACTCAGCTGTAGGCAGAAAAGCTTACCTGAACTTTGATAGCTGAAAAGACCTGATTTGTTTTGACAGTATGTTTACTGAGCAGCTAGGTGTTTCTTGGGGTTTGGGAGCTTTTTCTTACTGAACCAAATGATCTGCATGCTAATGGAGAACATTATCCAAGTAATCAAATGGGCAGCTAAGTGCCATACCAGTGTTGAGCTACTGTGGAAGGGTCTCACAAAACCCAGTGGACAAAACTTGACAGATAAAGCTTCTGCGTATATAAAGGTGGTGAAACTCGGAAAAGCTAAATTATGCTTAGATGATACTCAACTGAAGCTTGGTAGCTACAGCTCACGAGAGATTTTTTATCACCAGTCATGATTCTCTTAAATATCTGCTCAATGCAAGCAGCAGCTGCCAGAAATATTGGGCACCACTAGGAATAACAGGATTAAGAACCCCATAGAGGGCATAATTTTGACTCTCCATAAAACCCTCACGTACCCATATATTCAGTACTAGGTGAGGTTCCAGTATCCACATCTCACTGAAGACTTCGTGGAGTTAAGAGAAAGCAGAGAGAAGAAAGACTAATATAAGGGAATAAAGCAGTTGTTTTAGGAGATTGACAAGGTTGACATTAACTTGGGAAAGAGAAGGCTGAGGGGGATATATGTTCAAAGTGCAAAGATTCAGGAAGGCAGTGGGTAAGGTGAATGATTGACCGTCAATCACCACATGCCACACAGAGGGCACTACTGAAACTAGTCAGATATGGCTTAAAACATAAAAAGTGCTTCTTTAAGCTGCAAGTAGCAAAATTCTGTGGTTTTCCACTTGATATTAGTGATGAAGACTGTGACAGCAGATTTGAAGACAGACTACACAAGTTCTCTGACAAATAGACACTAAATGAAAGATGATGTTGAAGTATACATCACCCACAACTGCAGATGACAGAATACAAGGAGAATGGACATCAGGAACAGCTAGACTTGCATGCAGCCCAGAAGCAGCAATGCCTGTTGCCTCAGTCTGCATCAGCAGAGTAGGCTATGTATTTTGTGAATTTGACACTGTAGGCAATTTTTATGTACAGTCTCAAGGAAAAGTAAACAAGAAATCTCCCTATCACTGACTGCAGGCAACAGAAGCAGAATTAGTTAGGACTACCAAAGATCATCTAGTCTAACCTCATCACCACTAGACCAGATTGCTCAAACTCTGTCCAACCTGTCCTTGAACATTTCTAACAATGGGGCATCCACAGCTTCTCTGGGAAACCTGTTCTAGCGTCTCACCACCAGCACCGTAAAAATATCTTCCTTATATCTAACCTAAATCTACACATGCTGTTTAAAACCACTACCCTTGTCCAGTTACTAGAGGCCCTGGTAAAAGTCGCTCTTCAGCATTCTTAGAAGCCTCTTCAAGGCCACAATAAGGTCTCCCCAGAGACCTTAGTTACATGTAAGTTACCTAAGCATATAAGACTATTTGCAATTAGAATAGCAGCTCTGTAACCCCTATAAATCCCTTAAAACTGGAAGTTACAAATTAAAATTGTTTATCAGAGAAATATACGGCAAGTTTACCACTTCAACACAAACCAAAAAAACCTAAGACTTAATGTTAAGATACTTCCATCACTAAAAATCGTGTTGAATGCTCCATGACAGGAGGACCATTCACCCTTTCCCTAAAATCCTGAGTGAAACCAAGTGCTGAGGCAAAAGTTATGTAAGCATCAGAAAGATGTGTCACGCCCTGTCAGTTAAGACACTTAAAATTGCCAGTAAGGTGAAGTGGAACCAAAGCCTGAAAAAAAAACTTGGTTCTGTATATACTTCATAAGCAGCCAGGAGCATAAGAAGGACTCAAAGTTCGAGATACACAGCAGGCATCAGAAGTCGCAAACCTAAAAGGTTACATCTCTTTACTATATAATTCATCAAATCAGACAGATGTCTAAAGAGATGCCCCTTCAAAGAATGACCTTCATGCACTCGATGCTTCAACATCCAGAAGAAATTTTCCATGAAAAATGGAATACAAACTTGTGCAATAAGGGAGTGGCCAACTACAAGGATACGATAATTCAGTCCAAAGCAGCTCTTGCTGCATGAACTAAACCACAGATGAGCCCCTCGCCAACACGAGACAGAATTTTAGCTATCCTTCTACCCAAAATAGTAAGGCAGGAAGTCCTTTACTCTGAGGTGTGAGCAGGTAAGTCAAAGGCACACAAAAAATCTCCCTGCTCTCAGTTAAGTAATGAAAAGATGTAATTGCAGGGAAAGCCCTGTTCAGTCTCATGCTGAAGACTGACTGGGGAATCAGCAGAACCCACACAAGGCTTTTTTGTGAATGCATGATCCAAAAATATTCACATGTTGACAGCCTCAAACACAAGAAAATATTCATGGAGATGGCAAAAGCCACGTCAACAAAGACAACCCTAATGGAAATGCTCTAGAGGTATCTGAATTTACAAATGGGCTGAGGCAAACTGAGGCACAGAAACTTCTGACTTTCTTTACCACAGTACACTTTTATTAAGTTATATGTAAATGAGACCAAGACTCCATACTTGAGGCTTGTGGCAACATCTACAAGTGTTTATGGTGGGGTAGCAAAACTGAAACATCAAAGCTAACTCAAACAGCTACCAACAGCATTCTGAGACTTCTGTATTACAGTTTCATTACCATATGCAAGTAGCAAAAAACAGTGAATCCATACACAAAAAGCTTTGATAAGCAATTATATGATCTCAATCATATAACATTATCAATCTTGACTGTAAGCTAAATTAAAATACTAGAAACTTCACAGAGCACTACTACATGTTCACTATAAAGATATAAAAGCTCTGACAAAAAGCAGCAAAAAATGTCTTAAAATCAATATTCTGGAAATCAGTATACTGGAGATGCATTTCCTCAGCCAGCTGTCTTCATATAACACTAGATTTCTTTTCTACAACACTGCATCTTCCACGACAAGTACCCTTCCCTGCTTGCTCTATGCTTTCCCCATTCTACATCATGTCTTCAACAGATCCATGGTCACCTCCTGGATGAATGCTTTCTTTAACTTTCCTGGAACCTGGAAAAGTGCTTCCTGAACATGACTCCGCTTGAAAGGTTCAGCTCAGTTACTGCCCTTGTGTACAGTTTAGAAAGAAAAGCTGAGAGGTAGAAACTTCAAAGTACAGAAGCTCACAGTATAGGACACAGCCAACCTGCATCCTTTTCCCAGCTTGCAACTCGGATATTCACAACATACAAAACTGATGCACTATTCTCTCCCCTTTTGTCTTCTTTTACAGGGACACTAAACCATTTTTTCATTGCTCTTAACCATACTCTTTCACTCCACATGTTCATAACCATTACAAAATAAATATGTATTCCACAAACACTAACACACTCTATCCATAATTTCCGCATAGCCCTGTTTTCACTCTTATGTCCTTGATACAGAGTAAGGTTCAAAAAATGTATCAGCAGAATTAAGTTAAAAGAAACTGACTTGAGTAAAAATGCATTTTAAGAGGGTTTATTTTCCCCCCACACAGTTATCTTGCATCAGCACAGAATATGCTAAGATGACAAACTGCACAGAAAGGCATTCATTAGCACATCACAATGGCTTTCCAGCATTCCAGCACTGCAAGAGGCTAATGAATCCAGTATTACTACTACAAAATACAGTTTGCTACAGACTAGCTAAAACAGTCTGTACAGAAAAGGCACATATGTCTCAACTAGTCAAGGAAGAGGAAAGCACAGGAAAACAGTCACTGAAAAACACAATCAGACCCCAAATACAAATATTCTCTTGCAATTTCACACTCATCATGTACCCCTCTTTCCACCCTGATTTTAGAAGCAAGTATGAAATACCTTGGACTTTCAATTCAGTTTTAAGTCCTCTTATTTTCTCAGCTTTCAGGTTTCTTGCCATTAAAAGAGATGACCTCAAGTTATCAAAAAACAAGTCAAGTATTACTCCAGACTACTGAACTATCTAAATTCTGCTGGTGTGAAAACAGTTTAACTGAATATTTAAAAAAAACATGTCAAAGGAAAAAAAAAAAGTTTTGGAATTGTGAGCAGCATGGTCCTAACAGTGAGTTTCAGAAGAAAACTTGGAGCTAACAAAAAAACCCACACCCTGGAAAGGTGAGTCCTTTGTTTGATTTGGATAGTATTTACTGGCTGTCCTTTATTTGCTTTTAACTGCTCAACTTAGAAAGGTCTCTCACACACTTCCCTTGTCTGTTGGATGAAACCAAGTAGTAGTAAGTGTTTTTCTGACATCAATATGTAGGCATGGAAATGACATATTTCAAACTCAACATTATGAGTCTTATGTAAGATCAGAGAGGATAGACTATTAAAAGAGAGCTTCTGTTTAAACTCACACACTGCAGAAGCAGTCAGCCACTCTTTAAACAGCGAAACCAGGGACAGATCAATCCAGTATTTGCTTAACTGCTGATCGTTTTTGTCAGACCTTCCAAACTCATACATGTTTTTATACCAGGACAGACTAATTCATTACATACATAAGGCTTGACCTATTCCTTAAGCCCGTCAAATGAATGTTCTGACGGTGTTCTAACTAATAATAAGCTTCTCTGTCAATGACAAAAAAGTTATAGGCTGCACAAAGGTAAAAGTGCACTATTTATTGACACTATTTAGTGAACTGCTCATACCTGGTGCAATAAAGTAGATGAAGATGAATTGCCTAATTTTGGAGGTACATGTTGGCATTTCATTGCTCATCCAGAGCCTAAAGTGCAAGTATTTCAAGGAAGATCTTAATGTAACAATGAGCTAGTGACTATTAATGAACAATTAATGAGGTAACCATCCTTCTTCAACCACAACACCCTTAACTAGTCACTGCCATGCTACACAAGCTTCTTATGATTCCACTAACGGGCCTTGATCTTGTCTCACACAACTTACCTTCCAATATTGGAGAAGAAACCAGTGTTTGCCTCTATTCCAGTTCTTAATACTTTTGCATTCGCTAATATGAAAACTGTGTCTGCTCTGTTTACCAGAAACAGGCTGAGGCTACCAGCTTATTTTCAGGCAAGTCATTGGACAGTTAACCATTTTTTACTTTTTTTTTTTTTTACAATAAACAGTCATACACTGAACAGTTTGGCTACATGATTCTGTTCCTTTATGGGGCCTCCTCAGCCTCCTGCCCATCCACATCCTTCCAACCCTCCAAACTTCTCTCAGTCTATCATGTCTTACTCCCTGCTGTCAATCAAACAGAAAACTGCACTGCCCAGCTGTCAGTATTATTTAATGCCAACCAAACATAGCAATAATGTACTAATGTACCACAAAACGACTCCAAATTTAAGCCTGGTCTTCTGGAAAGGTCAGTATCTGCAAATCAGTAGAGTTCATGTTACTTTGATATAGAACACAATACCTTCAACCTTTTTGCTCCTATTGCAAGCCTAGTCTTGCTGAACAGTGAACACTGGAAAAAAAAAAAAGCTCACACTGTTGTGTTTTGTCTCCAGGTGGATGTTTCAGCTTCTGCAGCTGTACATCATAACTGACAACCACTGCGTTTCAGCACGGTGAGTCTGACAGAAATGACTGAAGGAAAGACACTCTCGTCTGTTACATTATTGGTAAGTTCTACACTAACTCATGGACACTTGCTGCCGGATCATCAGAGATACTAAACACTGACAGAACTCACAGTCACTCCCAGGTTAAACACAAAGAAACAACACATCAATCAGAACTTCACATGATTTTACCCGTACCTATCTCACTCACGGACAGCTGTTCTTTCTTAAAAGTCCTCAAAGCTCTATTAGCGGCCACATGTCAAATGGGAGTGGGTAACAGATACATAAACAACCCTAAGCAATAGCCCAGCAGGTCAGGTGCTGGCATATACCTGTTATACACAGGAACCTTACTTCCTGACAGCTCATCATTTTGGACAAACACTTCACATTCCTCTGCTAGTCACAGCTCCAGTCAGCCTTGCTTCCTCATCTCCTCGCTAGAGGCTTGCACCCGCTTGCGAGACTCAGGCGGCCCCCAGCTGCCCGGCGCGGCCGAGGGTCCCTTCCGCAGTCCCACGGAAGCAGTAACGATCCGGCATCCCCCTCACCGCCTCCCGGACCTGCCACCGTCGCCGCCGCCACTCCCAGGCCCGGCACACAGCTGCCCCCATCCCGCCGCCCAGGCCTCCGCCGCCCGCCCCGGCCGCGCAGGCCCCAAGCGCGGCCCTTACACGGTGACATGGCCGGAGCCGCGCACCACCACCGGGTCGGGAGAGTACTTGAGGAGCTGCTCCTCCAGCGCCCGCTCCTCGTCCTCCTCCTCCTCGTAGATCTCGTCAAAGTCCGCCATAGCCGGGCCCAGGAGTCCGCTGAAAGAGAGGAGCCGGGGCGGCGCGACAGGGCCAGCCGCGGAGGCCGGCGGGAGGGGGCCGGCAGGGACGCGCCGGTGCCGGGGCGGGCGGCAGCGGAGCC
>JANRGW010019792.1:0-12157 GCA_024733675.1 Psilopsiagon aymara | reverse complement strand
ATGGCACTGATCCGGAAGACGTAATCAGGAATGCTTTTGCTTGCTTCGATGAAGAAGCAACAGGTATGTAGGTGAAATAACTAAAAATCATGCCTGTGTCCCCATCAGCTGAAATGGCTTTTTCAAGGACTATAAAACTTAAGATCCCAAACTTCTGGCCCTTTGGTGGTATTCAAGAGAGCAGAAGGTAAAAAAAATAAAATGTTGATTTGGGAACCAGGGTCTTAAATTTTTCCTAACTTTAAATTCAGCTTCAAGGCAACTTTTGCGAGGGGAATCCTTGTCTTCAAAGCTATTGTGCTTTTATGAAGAACTTGTTTTCTGTTGGCAACTTGTATCCACCTTCTCTCTTTGTTAAACTGCACTTACAGGAGAAGAAACCAAATACAAGAGAATCCCTCTGTGACTCACAAGAGTGCTGATAGGAGTCACAAATTATATAAGGCTGCTTGTTTTATAAACAATGCCCAAATGTATTCTTTGCAACCACTCTAGTAAATCTGAGTTTTGCCACTGATTTAAGATCAATTTCAAATCATTGGAGTGTTTCAAACTGTTTTCATGTATTTGTTGAATATTGGTAGTTGCCAATTTCTGTAATTTTTGGGTGTTTTTTCAGTGATTTTCATTAGGAATGTTCAAGACAAACAGATTTGTGTAAAATACACAACTGTTAAAGGCTTTTGGTACTACTAGGAGTATAGCCTGGCTGTTGGGAAGAAAGTCCAATACATATATTGGTAAATTTATATATTCTCTGAAACAGCACAGGCAAATCATAAGATGGCCTTTACTTGAAGTAGTGAGACCAGGCAAATCCACTAAGAGGCTTGACTTAATTAGATGCTTGTAATTAATTTGCAACTCTAGTAATAGGCTTTAATGTCTTTGTTTTCACTTGGCAATGAAGACTGGAGCTGTCTTTAACTGAAACAAAGAATTCGGGGAAATACATCTGTTAGCAGATAAATATAAAAACTCCTTTTCCTTATGTCCTCGTACATTGTATTCCAGGGTTCATCCAAGAAGACTACCTGCGAGAGCTGCTCACCACAATGGGAGACAGGTTCACAGATGAGGAGGTAGATGAGCTGTACAGGGAGGCACCCATTGACAAAAAGGGGAACTTCAACTACATCGAGTTCACACGCATCCTGAAACACGGAGCAAAAGACAAGGATGACTGAGTAGATCCCTGGATACCTGCAGATTATCTCTGCTTTACACTCACATTTATTTTTGAGGGTTTCTTCTTGATAGAACTTGTTGCATGCATTTAGCTTTACAGCTTTTGCCTTTCTCAATGTATTTATCTATTCCAAGCCATTTAGGCACATTTGCACCTGTGTAATCAAACTGGAAGAGGGGAAAGTATTGCAAGGAAAGGATATGGGGACAAAGATCCCTGGACTTTTCAGTCCAGTATAATTAATCTCAACGTTTCTGGTTTAGCTGGATTTTTACATTTTTGTAATAAATGCCATTTTGAAATAAAGATTGCTATATAGATAAAATACCTCAAATTTTTTTGTGAAGAATATTATGCATTTATAAATGTAGGTTTAATTGTGTTCTACTTGCAGTTGCAAATCAAGCTGGAAAACTCATTTACATAATGTTTGGTGTCACAGTTCTGAAATGCTCCTTGCAGTGTGGTGTGCCAAGTTTTCATGCTGGCTATTGCTGGATTATTAGCAGGGGATTGGACATACTTTTTTTCACTTCTGCTAAAGGAAGCCTGTGCAAAGGAATCTCTGAGCTTACAGCATCTGTCCTAGCACGAACAGGAGTATGTGGCAGAAAACCTACATAAAGCTTCACTGTCCTGCAGCTAAGAATGACACTGGAGTTATGAGAATTAACTTGGTAAACCCCTATGCATAGATGCTGAAGTCCCTCTCACTTTTTAGAAAGATCACAAATATTCCTTACTACATTGGTAAAATGGCTTTTAACCAAGGAAGAATTTGACTGAGGAACACCTGTGCTGAGGCTGTTGTCTCAAATACCAAGAGAAGAGGAAGGTGGTTCTCGGAGTTCTGAGCAGGACTGTGTCCTGCAATAGGTCTCATTCTCTTGGTTACTGCAAGCTGAAAAGTGTAAGGGGGGTATTTATTAGAGTGATGACTTCCTATCCAGAAACTATGCTCTCAGCCACTTCATATTCCTTAAGATTCCAAGGCAGGAGGGGTCTTAAGTTTACCCTTGTAAAGGCTGGGGCAGCTCATACTGTACAGAGGAGTTGTCTCATTTTTCTCTATGGTACTATGGAGGCTTGATTGGCTAATCTTGCTATGTTCCTAGTGAGGCAGCTCCTGAAGATGTTGTGTCTTCAGCTCTGTAAATAAGTTAACTTTACAAAGTGTACTTAGTAGGCATATTCTGGTATTCCTGGGTGCTTTCTTCCCCTTCTGGGCTTACTTAAAACAAGTTTCCAGCCATTCTTGTCCCAGTTTTGGGATAAGCTGAAGCCTAGCCTCAATTTTTATTTCTCCAACCCAGACCATGTTCTTTGGTGCATGTCTTCAGGCTGCTGCACCTACTCCTTTTCACAAGTGTTTGCTTTTAAACTCTCCCAGTGCTCTCCAATGTGGTTGCTGAGGTGTTTCTCCATGGGTTGCCTGCAAGGTTCTATCAACAGCTGAATTTGTTTGGAAGGAAGCTATTTCACCTTCAGTACCCATGTGACAGCAGTGTGTAGATCTAGGAAGCGCTTGTCTTGTTGCACCATTGCTATGTAACACTAAGCCAAAGAACAGTTACGCTGTCACTTCTTGACTAATCTTGTCACCTCCCTGTAATTCAATATTGTTTATGTGCAAGCAGCCCTCACAAAGGATAGGTGTTAGACTGTCTTGATTCTTTCTTCCCTTTGAATGTCTAAATGGTGCAGGATTCAGAGGGTCAGTTTCCTTCTGTTATGAACACTGGATTCCCAAACCAGTCTTTTCCGGATCCCATCTTCTCAGTAAATTTTAGGTGCTGATATGTTACTCTGAGTAACTGGCACAGAAGCCAGCTGGATTTTTCTTGCTGGAAGTATTAAAGTAGTGATTTTTAAACCATAAATGAGTTACTTAAAAAAAAATATGGGATCCTCCTTGAGAGGAGGTTGTCCACTCAAAAACCTTCTGTACTGTTTCTCTCTACTTTTGAGCAGCCAGATGAAAATTGGGATATAGCCACTGGGTTCCTTGTTGTATCGTGCGGGTGCTACAGTCTCAGCTGCCTCCTCTGATGAGGGGGTAGGGGTGGGGAAGCACATTAATATACAGATACCTGCTCATGAAGACATGTTACTGAGAAAAAACTTCCAAGGCTGTTCAAGTGCAACTAATGAAGCCCTTCCAAGTGCCAGTTTCCCTAGTATTGGTGGTGTAACATAGATGACCAGTTAACCTGCAGGCGGGCACAACCCCCTTAGCAGGGGAAGCCTGCACTGCCAACAGAGCCAGCCAAGAGACCATATAAGAGCATCAGATGCACTTTGTGGCTAGGCCACAAGGGACATCCAGACAGCTGAGGCTGCATGCCGAGGCTGTAGGGATGTGTCATCAATAATCCACTTCCAAAAATAAAAATAACTTTGGTCACTGAAACAGCTTAAGATTCTGATGAGTTGGCTTTGCAGTTTACAGTCAAGATCTTGGAGCCTAATCTTTTCTCTCTTGGGGTTCATATATAATGGTCTCCAAGCTCCACGCCAGACTAAGCTTATAATGAAAAACTATTTACACAGCAGATGCAAGCATTTAATAGCCCTATATCTATAGTGATATATAATGCTCTATGAAGCACTACTGAAAAGCAGTGATTTATTTTGCATGACCCATTTACCCTGTTGTAAGGCTACATCCGCAGAGGCCAAACTGAAGCCAAGGAGCTACTGCAGCTGCATGAGAAACCTCCAGACTGGGTGTCTTTTGGACATGCAGCCAGTATATGCATGTCTGCTGCTTCCCCCCATGACTGTTCCTGGAGATACTGGTAACATGCAACATTTTAACACTTAGGACACACTTGATTTGGCTCTTTAGCTGCATTTAAGGAAATAAAACCATATTTTATCACACAGTGATCAGATGACTGAAGCATTTCACAACATGAAGGCAGCTTAACATACTAGGTCAGCAGCTAACTGATGTCAGAGAGATGGTGTTTGTACATTTTTGAAGTAAGGATCTGTTTCCCCACTGACCTAAGAACTATCTTTAGACCACTTGTTTCTAGGATCACCAGGGTATGTTGAGAAACAAAATACAGCACAGTGGCCCCATCCTGGCAGAAGACATCAGTAACAGTCTGTCTTTGTGTCCTGCCCAGTGTATTTGTTCCGAAAAGCTGGAAAGCATCTGAAATCCTGTCATCATGTTCCTTGCGGCCTTTTTATGTCTTGGATAATACTAATCCATTACTTGGCATGTTCCTGGGGAGTTTCAAAGGGCTACGAATAGCTCTTTTACCACAGTGAAGGCACTCAGACAATCCAAGTCCAAATAACGGATGAGTAACAATCGAAGCAGAGTGAGGAACATTTCAGGTATCAGCAGTTAATCTGCCAATGGTATTGCCTGTGTACCCATGCTCCTATTTTGGCTGGCTTGCTTCATTTTTCAGACTTGACTGATATTTTTAGATAACCTCCTCCTGAGGAAAAGTTATTTAGGGTGACAATAACTCAGAAACAGTATTACAGAACCAGGAACAATACAGAGGCAAAATGAAATCAATAAATACCCCTCAAAATGCAGCTTAGAAGTAAGTTACCATGAAATGGTGAAAAGCAATATGGGGTGGAGGGAGAGAAGGAGATTCCTCACATCTCAGTTTTGATGTGCTCTGAGCAGCAGCTCCACAGAGATCACCATTTGCTTAAACTTTTGATATATTAGATACAATATTTTTCACCTTTAAAAAGAAAAGTGGGGGGCAATAGCTGCTCTCCCTGTTTAAATCTGCAGCCTGTGGGCCTATACACACATCCTTCCCCAGGACCACCCATTTTGGGTATATAGCAGAAAGCTCCATTGCTGCAGGCAGACAAAGCAGGCAGGCTGATGTGGGCAGCACACCCTTTAGGAACCGCTGCACTGGACCTTGCAAAAAATGACTTCCATTTCAAATTTCAACAACACGGAAAAAACATTGCCCAGGAATGTTTTCAGACCAAATGCATGATATTCCCTAGAGAACAGATCATACATAATAGATACATATACTGCATCACAGGGCATAAGGAGTCACGCAGTCTGTATGAATGTAATAAATCTGAGGAAGGTATTCATGTGTTTCTTGGAAGCAGGTAATGAACACGAGAACAGGAAATCAAACTGCCTCCTGGAAAATCCCAACAACTGTCTGCATGCAGATTGCTCTGCCATGCAGCCATGATTCCACCCCCTAGGTAAGGCAGCCTTGCACTTTGATAAAGATTCAAAATCACTTGCAAATACTACAGGGTTAGGAGGTCAAGACTAACTTCAAGACGTGCGCCTAAAGGAGTACGTGGTATGTGACAGCAGCATTCATTTAGTATTCTTATAAACTGTCACTGCTCAATTTTGCAAGGCTTCTTTAATCCTCAATTAGAAATTTCCTCACTTTGACTATTTCAGGGTATCAGTGACTGCAACCTCACTAAATACTGAACTATGTTTTGGGCTTTTTCCTTGTGAATGCGTAGCTCCTTGGGAGTTAAAAGGCAGCATTTCGCAAGAATTTCCAGCCTTTGTCTAGCATATTCAAGTGTGTGGGTGTAAAATGAGGCCTGCCAGGCCCTGTCTTAGAATGTGCTGAAATAGAGCTGGCATCAGAAACAAGTAACTTGAGCCTTGACTTAGCACTGTATCTTACAGATACTGGGCTTTTTACTTCTGTCACATTCTTCCTCCTTTACTGTGAGCTAACCACCTCTAACCCAATAGGTTTTATACTGGCAACACCTTACCATCTCACAAGAAGCATGCTCATTTTGAAATTGCTCCACCAACCACATTTGCATGGGTATCAGCTAAACAAAACTGGTAGCAGCTTACTTTTCATATGCCAAACACCTGACTGAATACGCTCCCTCTTGCTTTCCGAGTATGCTTTAAAATACCATTTTAGACCTTCAGCCAAGCATTGAGCACATTTCATTATATTATTTATACATACACGTTGTCAAACAGATACAAACGCTAATTTAACATGGAAGGAGAGGGTGAAGAGGTATGTTCTTAGGTTAGCAGAATTACTTACATGTGTTTGAAAGACTGGAGGCATCACCCTTTTCTAAAACACCTTATTAACACTTACTTTTGCATTTCACTTATAAACATCGTGGAATCATGGTGTCTGGCAATGTTTCTGCTTAAAACTAGTGCAAAAAGGGTGAGAGAAACATACAAAGATTTGGCTAAAATTACTGCAATTTACCAGCTGGGATAAAAACCAAGTGATAGACATACTGCACAAGTGGCAGTGTAGTGACTTCTTTATCACAGGGAACAGGTAGCAAGGCACAAATTCCCAGGAGAAGCCAACAGCCCAAGACACACTTTTCAATTTTTGTTATTTTTTTTTTAAATCATTTGTGTTCTTAAATATAGATGTTACATATAATGGACTTTGGACTTGCAAACGCAAAATTGCAAGGAGCACCTTCTCAGCTGGGTCCAGTCCCATAGTTCATCAAACATATTTCAGTGCTTATTCACAGAGTGAACTGAGCTGCACATTTAGATTATTATATTGAGGTGTTTTGGTTTTTTTCCTGTTTTACAACACTTGGGAGACTGACTCTATTTTAAGTTGCATGACATTTCTCTGCCTTGCCCTTGGCCCTGTCATATCATCGGCATACAATGCTCAAGAGAACTTAAATGTTCTCTCCTTTTCCTCACCTATGCACACCAGAAGTTACCAGTAACTCACCACTTTTATTCATGAGGTCTGTGAATGAAAGCAGGGAATACCCCACAGACGGTTAAATGTCTTGCTCTGAGGCCCTCCAAGAGACCCAAGTGAAGTCACACATTCAGAATCCTTCTTTACCTCGGGACTTCTCAAACCTTTTTTTCCCCTTTGGATCACAGTGCTGAAGCTATTTTTGGAGCAATTCCAGAACAGTTCTGTGACACAGCATCCCAAAAGAACGACTGTCACTCTGACTGATACAGTGCTGCTTTTGGGATAGCTTGACAAAGACAACAGATGCCAGCTGTAATTAGGGAAGAAGGGATGGAAGGGCAGAGGGACGAGCCAAATACTAGGTGAAGCAATTGGCAGTCAAAATGATTTTGCTAAATGACTGTTGAACTAGCACTGTCTTCAATGGATATATTTGATTTTGATTGTGCTGTCAATACTTAACCTCTGTAATTAGCATTTGCAACTTTCGTTGAACAGTGATAACATGATCAGGAAAAAGATCTCTTAACTGGCAGAAACTTCCACCCAACTTGGACACGTTTTTAATCTGCAATTCAATGTGAAAATCACAAATACGCTTTTTTATTTAGTGTCTCTTTTTTAGACTCTTTTGTTTGTTTCCTATGCACATCTTTAATCTTACTTCTACAATGACCGTAAGTATGGAATAGCTTTTGCACAAGAAAAACCACCTAAGCAGGACTCTTGTTACAGCTGGCAGAACACGCAAGTGCTCTCTAGAAGGAAGTAACACCAAAAAGGGGGACACACAGTTCAGCCTTAGCATTTCTACCAGTACGAAGTTGAGAGCATCAAATAAAAATAGGAGTAGGTAGGTTCAAATTTAGCAAAGTGAAGTTCTTCATGTAACAAATAGCAAACTTGCAAAGGAATTCAAAACCACCTGCAAGGGGTATTGTGAATGCTAAATTTGCATCAATTTAAGGATGACATATTAGCCAAACGCATGAAAGAAGTTCATCAAGGGTTACTAAATGACACATCTGGCTCAGGATGGCTTACTCTTCCTGAGCTAAAACCTGCAGAGGTTGGGAAAGGATTCCAAGAACGTATCACAGGCTACCATGATTCTTACCCTGCTCTAAATACCTACATTGCTGCTGCTCTCCCCTTAAAAATAGGATAAAAGTAAACAGTGTGCTCTCCTCCAAAAAGAAGAGGAAGTGTACAGAGAGAGATTTTAAAAACACCTGATGATCACAAGTTTCAGGGGGAGAAAAGAAAAGAAAAACACACACCAACAAAACACAGTAAAACCCTCTGGACACCTGGTAGGGCACACTCCTTTGGAGAATACTCCAGGCCCGAACTCTCCAACAAAGTTTTAAGTTGACAAGCAGGTATTTATTGTGGAGCAGGGAGACACGAGGGACAGCTCCACATAACGTGTGTCTCTGTATTGCTACACAAGCTGTCCTTATATAGCTACCAAGCACACATACATATTCATGAGGCTACGTATGGATTACATCGTTTTTCAGAAATTTCCCCCCATGCATACAAAAATGTGGTGGTGGCTTCTGAGGCTTGTTTACTTCTTCCAACAGTCTTCATCACTGCTGGCAGCCTTTGAAGCACCTGCAGTAGATGCTTATACCAGCTTAATTGGTTCGTTAACACCATAGACATAACAATCATCCTGTCCTTCTACTTATCAGTTAATTTAACTGCAGCCTATCCTGGACCCCTGCCTTTCCAGATACTCCTTATCCTTAAGCCCTGTTCTTCTAGCCTGTTTTTCTTACACTGATTTTGTACTAAGGTCATAAAGGCCTAAAACTCTGTCAACTACAAAGGTTTATCTTGTGCAAGAATTTTCAGTATGCTCTCTAGCTGTACTCTTTATTTTTCTTCTGTGAATCATGCACCTCAGTAATTTTCCATTGTTACTGTTACAAAGCCATCAAACTTAACATTACTTAAAACTGATTCTAAAGGTTTATATATTTTGTGATTTTGTGCCCCCCTTATCTCAAGATCTCACAGCATTGTTGAAAACATCCAAGAAACCAGCAGACACATCCCAAGAAATCTCCATCCACATCTCCAGTGAGAAATACAAGCAGCAGGAGGAGGATGCAGCTGCTTGGCTTCCCCTTCCCCACTCTCATGCCTAATTTTGACTTGCTGAAAAATCAGGGTGAGACATGGACATCCTCATTTAATCCCCACTCCATGGTTGTCACCTTCTTAGGACGCAGCAAGATCTGAATGCTGCACAAAACTGCAGCCTGAGGAACCCTGACATGCCTGCTCTGCTCCTCACTGTTGTGTAGGGCCAAAGAGGGGTGCTGGGGATGATGCTGGTATTTCTTCTGGCCTTGAAGTGAGCAAGCAGTACACCGTGACCTCAAACAGACCAGTTCCCTGGCTGCCACTCGTGCAGTGCAGTTGCCTTTGTGGAGCGGACAGTGCAGACACAGCCCATGGGAACAGGAGCTCACCAAAGGATGGCCAAGACTCCCTACTTCCCACATCCAGAACACACGTCTTTTTACAGCTGGGGCACCAGGCAGACTTTCACTGTGAGCCAGTGCAGCTGTTCCTGTGACATTAATTAGACTCATAAA
Organism: Psilopsiagon aymara; assembly: GCA_024733675.1. Classification (NCBI taxonomy): domain Eukaryota; kingdom Metazoa; phylum Chordata; class Aves; order Psittaciformes; family Psittacidae; genus Psilopsiagon; species Psilopsiagon aymara. The sequence continues at coordinate 2,654 of JANRGW010019792.1, read as the reverse complement.
GAAACATCAAATGACACAGACTGACTCTGCTTCATTAAGCAACCAAGTTAATCACAAATGTTTGCATAGTCATCATAACTCAGCAGAGGTGAGGAAATGCAGAAAATTAAATGAGGGAAAAGGTTTACTGTAAATTGCTTGCTGTCTGTAACAGCTGTACAACTTCAGCATGAAACATGATTTGGAAGGCTCTTACACAATCCAAAGGAAACAAGCCTAGGAAAACATTCCAAACAGCACAAAAGTATTTGAGTGTTTCTGATGGAAAGAATGGAAAAATTTTATATATTTCGCTTAAAAGGGTTTTTTCTTAAACAAGACCGACATAAATGAGAAAGAAGGTGGGAATTACGAAGGAAAAACTAGAAATAAGAAAATGGAAAGAGTTAAGAGCTCAGCATTTAAAAGAAGAAACTTTTTTAGAATGGATAAATTCCTATTCTGTGCGGTCTATGCAGGAAATTATGAGCTACTGAGAAATAAACATATTTTTTTTTGCCACATTCTTGCACGAGGCAGCCCGCAAAACAAACGCTGTGCGAAACTAAAGCCCATCACTAGGCGGCACTATTTGATGCTCCAGCACCACCAGCTACCCAAAGCATCCTCCCAGCACCACAGCCAGAGCGAGAACCCCCGGCACCCAAACCAAACGCTCCCGCAGTGCCCGACCTGCGCAGGCCAGCTGTGGGGCACTCCTTCTGCACAGCAGTTTTATGTCTGGACAGAAGCATTTCTGCTCTGCACCGTGTGATGGCAAAAGGCTGAATGAATTACTTAGTAGAACTACAACCTTGGGCTTTCCAGAGCACGCTCTCCCTAGGATGTACCTGGACTGTTTTCTTGAGAAGAGCCCGAAGACCATCTTCATGATGAGGCCTGCTGTCCATCGGATAGCGACCTGCAAGCACAGCTCTCCCTGCAGTCAAGGAGCACCACCTGAGCACAGACGAGCCTGCACACTCAAGAAAGGAGCATGTGGCTTCATTATACTCTCAAAACCAGTCTGTAAAGGCAGCAGGGAACAGGATTACAGTGCGCTTTTCAGCAACAGCCAGGGATGCCCAGTCACAGCTGTTCAAGGCTGCGGGCAGCTCACAGGTACCACCCTCAAGCAGTATCCTCTCCAGAGTGAAGTGTACATAGCAGAAACAAAGTTTACTTGAGAGACCATCACAACAAATCTTCTTAAGTAAGAGACGAAGCACAAGCTAATACAGTCACAAAAAGACCGCTATTTTTTTTCCCTTTTCAAGATTGATGTCGATGGGCAAAAGAATATTATATTTTAAGAGGAAAAACAAATTCTTTCCCTTTTAAATTTCTTTGGTGGTATTGTAAATGTTGCAATCAAGTAAAATGGAACCATGTGTAAAAGCATTATACAGATTTAAATCGTGCAGAAAATGGTCTGCATTTAGCAACTGGCTTCTCTGTTCATTATGATGTGACAAACAGGAGACAAAAGCTTTAAGAGATAAACACACAATTTCCAGTAAGAACTGATCGCACCTATTCCCACATCTTGGGAAGTTAAACACTAGAACAACATCCACAGTGGCAGGTTTCATATAACACCTTTTTAATAGCATAAGGAACAATAAAATACAGAGTAGCATGTTTGCAGTGTGGTTCAAGGTACAGTAACTGATGAAGGGATTTTTAAATTAAGATATCAAATAACCATTTTAATAATTAAATTTCAACACACAATTCAGTTGTTCAATATTATCACAAAGCATTTTAATAACTCTATTACTACCTTGGTGTTTCTACTGCTTTTCGACCCACTCATGCTTTGCATATGATTATCTTGAAACTACATGCCATTACTGGTAAGTACAGAGCAGTTTTCTCCAAACTTTTTCCATAATGATGCTCTCAATTCAGCAAAGGGTTTTTTTGTGTGTGTGGTTGTTTGGGGTTTTTTTCCATTGCATTTTCAGACACATTTTAGAAGAGCAATATTCATCAGGGAAACATAGACCGTTTTGGGTTGGAAAACACCTTAAAGACCATCTAGTTCCAACCCCCCTGTCGTGGGCAGGGACACCTTCCACTAGACCAGGCTGCTAAAAGCCCTGTCCAGATTATTCCTATTGCTATTCAGGCCAAACTCTCAGACCTCATGAAAACTCTTCTGGTTTGAGGGAGGGCAGGAAAAGAAAGTTGGGCCTTTTAGCAATTAAAGTGTTTTCGTCCAAATTTGCAACTTCTAAATTGTACAGTGTCTAAATGTAATCCATTTACATTTGTAAATATAAATGGTAATCTCAGCAAAAGACTGTTCACCTATGTTTTTCCTTTCCTCCTTAAAAAAAATAATGCTAACTTCAGTGTTGTTTACCAAGATACCAACTGTACATGAACAAAACTGGTAACAGGCAGAAAATTAGTTTAAAAAATGATGAACTGTAGCTTTCTTCAGTATATAATTACTGTGTGCTAAACAACTGCTGCTTGAAGCCCAAGTGATTTATATGGTACTTTAAGTTACAAAATGGGAATAAGCATTCTGTTCAGAGGAATTTCAAAAATGCAGTTACAGGTTAAACCAAGCTCTCCATTTCAGACTGCATTCTCTAGTGAGCACTAAAAAGACCTTATACTTAGAGATCCTACACGAATAAATGAGGGGGGGGGGGGGGGGGGGA
>JANRGW010019790.1:0-10811 GCA_024733675.1 Psilopsiagon aymara | reverse complement strand
CCTATTGAATGTGATTTTGCAATGTAATGAGCTGCAATGCTACCAATAATTAATGCCATTCAACTTTTCAGCCATGATTGTCTATTTCCTTTCATCTTTGGTAGTTATTTACCCCTGTGCAAAGCGAGTATAACACTAACAAATCAGATTGCTTCTCAATTTACATATATACAATGCCATTGCTTAGGAAAACAGTATTTACAAGAGTAAATGAAGAGTTAAACAGCTGACTTACCATTTGCATCTGCAATCATAATGATTACATAACTTACATAAACTGACTGCTCAATTGTGCATGTGTTTTTGTGTATGCACCTGCCTCATGGTTCTCTTCACCTCTATTACCCATATATTTATGAAAATTTACCATCTAATCAGCTTTGGCCCCCTTTTTTTTTGTTTTTATTTGAAAGATGGCACCTCCATCAACACCAGGTTCCTAATTATCTTGGGTCATTTATTCAATCAGTGCGTAGTCTGAAATAAATACACTGTCTTACAGTTTATCACATCTTTTCTCACAAAATTGAACAAAAAAAAAAAAAGAGGAATTTATTTGGATTTATTTCAGCCAGTTCCTGACAATATCAAAGTGTGACCATACAGTAAAGCATAACTAGGTGGAAATTGTAGAGAAACTGACAGAGGACTGTGTTATTGTAAATTAACTGAAGGACTGATTCTCACTTAACTATAAACTGTTCCATTATCTGCCAGCTACATCACTAAACGGTAGTATTCCAGTCAGTCACTCTGTGAATTTTATTCATTAGAGAAAAAACTGCTCTTCAGGATATTCTGACCCATGCCTTAAGATATAGTTACTACAGATACCTACCACAGAAAGAGCCCATACTTTAGTGACCAGTTGTGAGCCTGGGATAAAGAGAAAAAAATGTCCTAGAGAAAATTTCCTAGGGAAAGCTGTCTATCAAAACAGACAGAAGAAAGGCATTGAGTCTGAGAAAGGAGGGGAGAGAGAGAGAGAGAATAAATGGGAGAAGATGAACAGATCAAAGCTCTCCCTAAGACAGACAGAAATCCCTGAGCAAGAAACTGGGATTCAGGAAATCATACTATCATTGTTACCTCTGAGAGGCAATGGTTAAGAATCTGTACTTACAGTGCTGGTGGTTGAGAAGCATTGCAGTTGAACTGTAGCATGTGATAAGACCAAATTGGAGCCTGGCAAGAAGACTTGAAGTGGTAGAGATCATACAAAACTTGTGAGATTGTATTCTGGATAATGAAGAAGGGGCTATTTGTCTTCTGGCATTGTCAGAACTGTCTTTGCCCAGTGGGCCATAAGTAAAAGGGTGGGGTTTGACCATTGTGTTTACTGTATTCTTGTGCCTTTGTAGGATGGGAAGGAAAGAAGCAAGGAGCTGCTGCTTAAATAAACAGGGTTCTTGAGGTAAAAGGAGGAGAGAAACAGAGAGCAGATATATTGCAAAACAAGCCACAATAATTTGGTCACAAATAACGTCCTAGAAAACTGTGGGAATCACTACCAGATATTCTGTAAAGTTACTTATGCAGGCTGTGGAGAAGCTCTTTTTCTGGAAAAAAGGTATTCATGAAGGTTGCTTAGTGGGGAGTAGGTGGTTCGCTAATCATAAATACTGGGTGCAGTGATTTCCTGGATTACTGGGGAAAGGTCTGTTCTTTTAGAAACTATAAAGAGACAGTGGGAAGCAACTACAGTGAACAGTCTTTGAGTCCTTTACTGCTCTGCCCTCTCTGTGACCATCTGACCATTTTGGTTGTCTGGCATGGAGGGGATTGTGACTAATCCCACACTATTTTTCCCCTTTAAGGAATATTGTTCTTAGAATCAAGGGAGTGTGTTTCTTCTGTGCCCCACCTTGTTGTCCTACTACGTAAGTGTGGGAGGACTTTTTCTAATACCTTTTCCTTATGAACTTCACAAACCCAATGGGCTGTCTAGCCTGGGTTCTGCTTTAGCAGCTGTATCACAGAATAGCATTCTCTGGATTTTCATAAGTTAAGATTTCAGGGACAACCCTAATACTGATGATAAATGCTTACTCATGCGCGATTTTAAGCAAACAATCACAATCTTAAGGATGCATATTGTTAATTGTGTTAAGCACATACACAGCTAACTAAATGACTTCTGTTTATTTGGACTTAAGAAATACAGTCAGTGTAAGAAACTGACCTTCTAAGGGGTCTTCTATGTCTCATCTGAGTCTGTTATATGTTGCAAAACAATTGTAAGGAAGAATGCTGTGTGTTTTCCCTGAATCTAAGAATGCGTGCAAAATCGATTCAAAGGCATAAATTATTTGTCCCAAAAGCACTATCCTTGCTTTTGCTTTCCTCACTGAAAAGCAACTGAAATAACACAGCATTTTGGACTTATAGGGGGATTATATGGTACATTAACTTTGTTCTTATGCTCTGCAGCAAGGTGAATTTAATCCTTTTAGGGTGTATAGAAGGGATGTTTTTTGATTTACTGTATGTTGCTTTGTTATTGTTGCCAATATTAATGGTTTGGTAGATGGTCACTTTCAGTCCTCTGCTTCTCATCTGTCTTTCCCTGTAGAAAAGACATTTGAAGATCTGTCTCAGATATTTTAATTCCCACAAGAATTCAACAGACTCAGCACAATCTAATATTATTGCGATTCCAGCCAAGCGAGACACTCTACTAATCAAGTTTACTTTTGACTAGATCTGCACTTACAGCAAGCACAATTCTTCAAAGAGGAGTCAAACGTAACACCTGGCAGTCTCCAGTATTTTACATATTACTGTTCTGATAACTTTAGTCATTGTTGATATCATAATTCACAATAGCAAAACATAAAACACTGGTTAAATTTATCACAAGATTTCCTTCATGTGACAGTGTCCTCTTAAGCTACCTCTAATTGTGTTAACTGTAGGAACTGGTTATTACATTTTTCATAAAAAGACATCAAAACTGAATGCTAATACAATATATTTTCTTTATGTAGATGATATTGAATATGAATCCTACTCAAATGGTACTGTATATTGCATTAATTTACTGAATAGAGAAACTAATTCAGTATGGAGTACACTAAATGCTGACACCTTCCCATTGAAAAATGAGACATACTGCATTACAGTTTTGCTGAATGCTCTAGTTTCAAATTAATTATAAAGGATGAGAAAGAAGTCTTTCTACAGCAAAAATAACCCATTGTTATGAAGACTTTCTCCAAAGTAGTGGCAGCTCCATTTGAAAGAGTAATCAGTGCTTCCTTTGGGGATACAGTAATTCTTGCCTAGATATGTAGCAGGCCTCAAGGAAGCTAACAGGACAAACTGTGAAATTCAGTGACTGCTTATGGAAACAGAAAAATCTTGAGACTCCTCATGATTAGAAAAATGTTGAGGTCTTAATAAAGATGTGGTTAGCCTTAGAACACAAACTGACCCTACCAGTTTTTCCCAATGGAAAAAACCCAACCAACCAAGCAAACAAAAAAAAGAAAACCAAACCACCAATCAAAATCTAATTATTTTGCATACAAAATGTGTGCAGTAATAATGGCATGTTCAGAACATACTGCCAGGCAATTGAAAACAGTGTTGGTTAGTGGTTGGGCAATGGATGGATATCCAGAGAATCCAGGTCTAAGTCCGAGATAAGCTAGCGTCTTGTAAATTCATTTAGCATTGGTGTCTCAGTTTCTCCTGCTTCAAAGAGGAAAATAACAGTTTATCTTGTAAAGTTCTTTGAATGTATGAAAAAAAGCAAACTATCCATGAGCTTAGTACTGTTATTGAGTCTTGCATGCAGCTTTTAGTATTTTTTTGGTATTATGAAGCACAGCTTGATAAAATGCTTACTCAGTAAGATGGTTCTTTTAAAGCAAAGGGATTTCATCCTCCTGGAGTCCCCAGCAATAAATTGGTTATTAGTGTTAGACTGAAGACTGTTCTTATTTGGCATCTGATTCCCCCAGCCTCAATTTGTGCAGCTTTAAGCAAGGAAATTCTTTCCTTCTATGACAGGCTTATTGCTTCCAAGCGAGGCTTTTGCAGCTTCTTTACTGCTGAATCTTATGTCCTTGTTTGTCTTGTTGATACGCTTGAAAATTGGTGCTCTTCAACCATCATTAAACACTTGTATTTTTTTACCCCCCCTCATCTGCACATAGGTAATTGTCTGGGGTAAAGTGTGGGATATGCATCTCAGTGTGAAAATGAGAATTCTAGAAGAATGCAAATAGTAAAAATGTTCATAATTTCTTTATTTCTAAATATTAAAAAAGCAGTTCAGAATTTTAGAGATCATCTTATCTGGCCCTGTTGTGGCAGTGTCTGAAAATCAAGCTTCTCGCTAAGGTAAAAGTGTGTCTGTTTCCTCTTGTCCTTCCACTGTGCACTTTCACCATGGGACTGTGCCTCCTTCTTTATTTCCTTGCAGTTGTGCATAGGAGCAAGGTCTCCCTTAGCCTTCTCTTAGTAATACTGAGCAAACACAGCTTTTTCAGTTTCTTCTCATAAACCAAGATCCCTGTCTATCTTAGTGGCTTATCTCCTGAGCTTGTTGCAGCCTGTCAACACCTTTCTTATCTCAGGGAACCCAAAACTGATTTGCAGCACTGCAGATGAAGTCTCACAGGCGCCATGTAAATTAGAATTATCAATTCTCATGACCTGCTGTCTACACCCTTGATAGCACAGTCTGGTATGTAGCTGGACTTCTTCTCTGCAAAGGTAAATTTTTGTTTCCTTGTCATGTTCATGACGTGTGTTACAGAACTGAAGCTTAAACATCCAAACTCCAATTGACTGCAAATTTATTTCAGCATACCCCCCTCAACTGCTCCAAAACTGAAAAAAAAAAAAAAAACAAAGTTTTTGATAAGCTGGACTGTAGGGTGGCTACTATGAGGGATTACTTGATATCTTGCTATTTGCAGGCTGCTTGAGATGAGTGGGAAGTAGATGGTGTGTTTTAAAAAGTCAGGTGAAATTTGATGTAACTGAAAGGCTGGCTGTGTTTCATGTTTCACAAGTTGGTAGTCTCCAGACAAAATGTCATCTGTTTGCTCATGCCAGCTATTTAAGAGTAGTTGAATCAAAATCTCTGGGTTAGTCAGTCCAACATGTTATTCTATTCCTGACCACAGCACTAACAAGTTCACTTTTGAGATGCAATCTGAAACAGAAAAAAATTGAGATGCTACACCACCACACAAACATTTTTAGCCATGGATTTTATAGTACTGCTCAAGCAGTTATGTCTCAAAAATGTTAAGTATTAAGTCAAGCCTGAAGCTGAAAGTTGGTCTTGACATAACTCAAGAAATTTGGCAACCAGCAATAACTTCAGTTTATAGAATGCCTATCTGTAACTAATATATTTAAATTCAGTAGTTTAAAAACCTTAGAATTTACTGCTCAACTTTCAGCACAAATAACACTTAGAATAGCTCACCAGCTTTTTATTACAGATGTCTGATTCACACAGCTACTCTTTAAATAACTGCCCTGTGATTACATTCTTAGACTCTTTTTGTGTATTATTTAAAATTTTTCCAGGAGACATGTCCAGGGGACCATATCTGTAATTCCCCCTGTGCTTGTTTAGCAACTTCCTGTTCATTTTGCCTTATAACAAAAAAAGTTATCAAAATTATTTGAGTACCATGCTGTACATTTTCTATGAACATTTCTTTAATTCTTATATTTGCAATTTTTAAACAAGAAAGCATTCATCAGATCAGACCAGAAGTCCATCTCACCAAGTATCTTTTCTCTAAGTTAATATATATTACACTGAGAGGTGTAATGATCAATTATACAGGATACTATTCCAGGCAAATTTTTCTCCTTAAATGTCAGCAGAAAACTAAAAGATTTTGTGGTATCAAGGAACATATATTATACCATCAAATTTTGTGATAATTTGACTCTGAATCCCTACTGTCTTTGCCTACTTTTGTTAAAGTCATCTAAATTTTCTTCAGTTTTAATTTGACTAAATTCAGTTAATGCAAATTATGGTCTTCTGCAAGCTTTGCTATTTACTCACTTTTCAGACTACTTGAAAATAAACTACACTATCCAATCTTTCCAACACTCTTAACATCTGCTGTGCTAACCATTAACCTTTTCTGCATATAGTCTGTCATTGCAGTTCCATGGGAAAGCTGTATCCATCAGTCAAAACCAGTTTAATTTCCTGAATGACTTTTTCTTAGACTTTAAAAAAATCAAAGTAGATTTTTTTCCCATCATTTTTTCTACTTTCAGCTGATATTTCTTCAAAAGTTCTAAATAATTAAAAGGGACATTAGTTTCCACTAGCAAAGCCATCTGCCTTCAGGAGAAGTTTTCTTATTCTACATATTTAATACTTAGAAACATGATGTCAAATATTTATAAAATAGTGAAGTAAAAGACACAGTTCTGTAATTCTGGAGATTGATCGCATGTCAGATGTGAGAGAAATGTGGCTATATCTGTGCTTTGGCATTATGAGGCGGCAAAAGATTTTTATAACATAGCTCCAATAGCAGGTTTGCACGCATCACTTTTGTGTTGCATTTAGGGTTTTTGCGTTCACCGTAACAGTAAGTAGGTTCACCTGTTGTAGCAAGACACATTTGTGTACCTAGCCCTTCCTTCTGCACTGTATACAAGCATCTGCATGTCTTACTGATATATGTAGCCCAGTAAAAATAATTTTTACCATTAGTAGTAAAAAGCCACACACCTTTTATTTAACTAGGAATGCGGAGTCTTAGAGCTTGTCTGAACTTGTCTTAGCCTGAGCAGATTTTAGGTTGTTTTGATGTAGATGTGGTTGATGGTAACAAACATCAGGCTTTTCTATTAACTGGGACAAAGAACTAAGGCTGCTTTCAAGTCATTTTGAGTAAGGCTCCCCTGCCACCTTCTTCTTACAGTGCCTGGAACTGTTGACGTTAGTGCCTAGAGGAGTGTTAAAAGAGTGCAGGTAGCATTAGAGGAAAGGGGTAGGTACTAGGAAGATACATTGTATATAGCTTCTTGACGAATTAAAAGGGTTCTTCTGTAATACTTAGGTAATTCAAGACACGCATGCATTGTTATAATTAGATTTGGGAAAAAATAACCAGATGATGTATTTTTATTGCACGCTAAAATATAATTGGACTAACAATAAATTCTCAAATATGTATCCAAGACGTGTTACTTTTTTTTTCATAAAACAAGATTTTAGTATTAAACATGAACAAGCTTGTGAAAACCTCAACACTGTGTACATGTCAAGCTTTGAAACCCTAAACAGTTTAATTGACATTAAAAGGAGCAGTTCATGTTCAGTTACACAGGTGCTCCAGCTTGATTTTTTAACTGAGCCATAAGAGAATGTATCTTCATTCTTGATGCTCAGTCCTAATGGAAAATACACCTCTGCTTTTAGCAAGTGCTAAATGTTATTGCTCAGAAAGCTGGAGTCTCCCTAATGAGTAGTATCTCAGCTTAATCACTTGATAAATTGCAAATGCTGTTTTTCTTCTAATGCCTTAGCAACTCTATCAGTGTGGTTGCCTCTTTTAATCTTTATTTCTTTATTCTTTTGTCTTTGTTTCAGTTATAATAGTCTCATTTCACTCCTGCCCCTATATCCTTTGATAGACAACTATTTTAAATCATGGGCAGTTTTGTAAAAGTTCATAAGTTGTTTTTTTTTATAATTATACTACAGTTAATATCTCACTACATATGTTATTTCAGATCCCCTGTGTTTGTAAAAGATGACCTTATTCAATGTTATGGAAATGGTAGGAGTGGAAGGGACTTTTCATCATCAGGCAGAAAGAGCCCAAATTGCATCATGGTATTTTATCAGGAAGAAAAGCTTCCTTATTGTTATTATCATTGTGATTTTTGTTTTGCTTTGGTGACTGAACCCTACTGAGGTTCAGGGAGTTCACAGGTACGTGAAGTACCGAAAAAACAAACAGCAGATGTTTAGATATCTCATAAGATGCACTCTGACCCAAAAGCAAAATGTGTGCGCTGCTTCCTCAAAGCCGTGGGGAAGATGGGGTTGCAAATGCCATTCCAGCTTTTTTTTTTTCCTTGTTTTCTTTGTTAAAGGAGTACCTTTTGCTATGAAGAGGAACTTCATCGCGAGTGTATTTCATGCTAAGGATGTTAAATGTTTTATACATGCCTAGTTTCTTCCTTGCTTGCAAACTATTTCCCAGTGAGACTATTTACCAGGCAGATGTAGATACTCATAAAAGACAAGCAGGAAATGTGATTATGAAATTGAAGTTAAATTTCTAAGACTCTGAGAACCTGCACGTTGATTTAAAATTGTTGCATAATGAGCATGCAGTGGTTGTTGTGGGGTCTTCTTCTAAGTTAAATTGTTGCTATTGTAAGGGAATTCATTGATGCTGCTGGATATAATATCCCCTTTCCGTCAGCGCTATGTGCATGTTGTGCTTACACTGTGCACACGGATCACATTGAACTTAAACAAAGGAAATACAGCAGCAAACAGAACACTGGCTCTAGAAGACTTCTTGTGATGCCATTACCTAAGCAACCAGGATCAGTAGCTTGTATAATTGATACTTGAGTATCTGTAGGAAACAGTTTCAAAGCTGGAAATGAAGAGTAAATCAGTGTAGGAGGTTACACGTCTAGCCCCCAGGACCTTTCTCTTTTTTTAATGTTCTTCCCAACTTGAGCAGAAAAAAAGAAATATGAGATATCCTGTAGAGTGTAAGTATTTGAAATGCTGTATTTTTAGGAAAATCCAACATAAGGCTCTTAAAATATGTCTGACACTCTCTGTCAGCCTTATTATGGGTCTCTCTGTAAGGTGCTGGCATGTGCAGGCAGCTTCCACTCAGGACACAGACAGCCTAGCAGGGAGGCCTGGTAGCTCAGGCAAATGTGCATGTAAATCAGGAGTTTGGAGAGATCTCTTTCTTTTTGGTGAGCTGCCAAAGGAACAGGGAAGTGACATCCTGGCAGCTCAAGTGTCTGACCTATCTGATAGCTGGACTGATGTGAGATGGAGATCTTAGTACTGGAGTGACTTGACTATCTGCAGCAAGCCTTTTCTCTAGCAAAATGACAATTCACTCTAATGAAAGTTCTTGAAGGAAGTATATAGTTTTGAGCAGATTCCACCCCCCAAACCCCTTTCCCCAAGAAATATTTTTTATTTTTATGCTCCAGGAAAAAGAAATATTGTATTTAAAAATCAAACACTTGTTCTGCTGTATTTTTAAGTGTGTGGTCTATATGCCGAACTATTCAGTCCAATGTATAATAAATATTTAATTGTTTATATAAAGTAGAAGATCTGCATGTGGAGGTGGTAAGAGATAACCACTCAAGAAATGCCAATTCACAGGGAGTTGAAAGGAGGCGGTTGTTCCATGCGTGAAAGAATAAGCAGATCATGTATTTGGATTGAAATATTTTCTACCCTGAGTAGGCCCCCAAACTGTAACTGTCTAAATGGTTCTAAATGACTCTCAATCCATTTCATTAATTTATTTTATAAAAAGGTTTAGGGTTTTCCTTTTTTATTTTTTTTTTTTCCCTAGGAACATTTTGCAAGAGCTTCTTCTTCCCAGACTTCCGCTGGCTGCAGGAGACAGATGTTGATGGGAGAGGCTGAGGGAGCTTAAGGAAGCTCATCAACATTTTGGGTTTGGGGAAATTATTCGTGTTTTCATTTCTTCATGCATACAAAAGTTTAACAGATTCCTTTCTAACAGAAATGTCATCATTTTTTCCAAATGCAGAAACATTTTTTTAAGCCTTCTGAATCTCCTGAATGCAATTACGTATCACAATAAACCTTTTAGATAGGTATCCAGCCATATCATTAGGCAGCCTGAGAATCTCTGAGGCTTCAAGGTTGTTGCTGGTTTGGGCCCTAAAATATCTTCGGAAATTAATCTTTTATTGGAGAAAAGTCTATAGAAAGCACAGAAAGTGCAAGCAGGCAAATTATTGACCTGCAGAAATTAATACATACATTCAACTTTTGTTTCAATGGGAGCATTTGTGCAACAAAGTTCTAGGTCTGCATCCAAGTTTTGCGACTGCTCCCTGGACACCAACAGTGCTAGTGGTTTACATATCGCTTGCCACATCTAGCTAGCATGGCAGTCTTGGCTTCACTCAAATTCCCTGACCAAGAGGTCTCCAACTCCCTGGCAGGAAACTCTAAACACCTATCACTTGTGGCTTTAGTTGTTATTCTGCAGTCACCAGAATTGTGGTTATGTGTAGCTTGTCTGACACACTGCTGGGAGGCCAGGTGATCAGCCAGTAAAGTATGCTATCTCCTGTAGGAAACCTACCTGCTTTTGCAAATGGCTTATCACATCCTGTTCTTGTAGAACATTTCTACACTGGCATAACAGTCTAATGGAAAAAAGTTCTAGCTAACTCTACCAGGAATGGGAAGATCACTTCTGGACAGAGGCCCTAGCATATGGCTGTTTTCAGGCTTAAACAGTGTTCAAATCAATCATATCTGGAGTTTCAAGCTATCAGGACCCACTACACTGGTCACCGCAAGTGTTCTGCCAGTGGGAGTTAGTAAGACTTGAGGAATATGTTTAAATAAGTGTGTCGTGGTTTAGGCCGTAAATCAGCCGCGCAGTTTGCAACATGGAGAATCGAAAGAATGCAGCTCCCACAGGTTGACATAAGAACAGTTCAGTAACTAAGATATAACACAAACCACTACTGCTGCCACTAGTAATAATAATGACAAGAGAAATACAAGGGAAGAAAATACAACAGCTCACCACGTATACCCAGCCCAACCA
>JANRGW010019789.1:0-27980 GCA_024733675.1 Psilopsiagon aymara | reverse complement strand
GGGTAGGAAGTGCCTGCGCCGGTGTCTTGGGGCGGGGGTGCGCCGTGGGCGCGGCTGCCCCGGCGGAGGCACTCCTGCAGCAGGGGCTGAGCTGCGGCACCGTGTCATTGGGTGAAAGATGTCAGGGAAGATGAGAGGAAGCAGTGCTGCTTGCCCGAGGCCCGGAGTGTGCAGAGGACGCAGGCGTCCACCATAGTGCGTACAGAAAAGAAGGAGGGCATAAATCCAGGAAGCTGGGAGCTAGTAACAGAAAAAAAACAAAACAAAACCAAAACCAAAACAAAAAAAACCCACACAAAAACCAACAACAAAAAACCCCCAAACCAACCAACCAAAAAGAAAAGGGCAGGAAAAGGAGGAAGAGGGCAATTAACAGCAGTAAGGGGCTTCTTCCACAATGCAGCATCCCCACCCAGAACAACTTCCCACTTCTGCAAGGGGCTAATGAGGAAGTGCACACCACCAAATGAGCATCATGCTGGTGGCACCAGTAACAAGGATCACTACTGGTGCCTCCAGGAGAAAGAGGTGAGTTGCAGCAGTAGGTGACTCTACTTTGAAATGCACAGAGCACCCATCTGTCTGAGTAACTCAGTTTCAAGGGAGGTGTTTGCCTACTGAGGTCTTGGGTCAGGGATGCTGCTGAGAGGCTGTGTGGTCTTGTAAGTCCCACTAACTATTGCCCACTTCTTGTCTTCTGTGTGGGTGCTAGCAGCAGCCTGGTGGCTTAGAGGTGGTTAGGGGCTCTGGAGCTCAGATAGTCTGTTCGGCAATCCCTCAGGTCAAAGGGGAGGACCTTGAAAAGGCCAGGTGGATTTGGCAGATTAATAAATGGTTAGAATGGTGGTGCCATAGTAAGAGGCTTGTTTATTTAGAACATGGGGCTCGATTTGGGAGGCCAGGTGGAGCTGGTCTGAAGAAGTGGAAGAGCTGCTTTGGTAGGAGATTTACCAGGCTAGTCAAGGCAGCTTTAAACTAGATGTGTTGGGGGTGGCAGGCATCGATCCATCCCAACACACCCAGTCAGTTGCCAGCACCTGTAATAAATGCTTGACGTGGTGGAGAGCTATTTCAGCTGCTTCAGCCAATGAGTTGGCTTCATTTGGAGCTCAGCTCAGATGCCTCTATACAAATAACTGTAGTATGGGGAATAAACAAGAGGAATTAGACATATGTGGAGGTGTAAGAAATCTATCCTGGAGGAGTGCAAACCCTGCTTTGCTAGTAGGTGATATAGGGCAACACAAGTGAGTAGAGTATGTGGTTAATCAGCCAGTTAGTCAAGAAAGCAACTTGGTTCTCATACATTTAAACATTATCCTCTTTAAAAAACCCAAAACTAAACAAAAAGGCAACACCCCTGCTCCAGAGCCATTTTTTTTTTTTCCTATCAGCCTCTTCATAAATAAAACAGCTTAAGACAATTTTTTTAAAGACCGTAAATTTAAGAAAAATTTCTTTGAAGAAGGCAATATACAAGTTTGGCTTCCTTTTAATGCTGTTAGTCAGTGCTAACTCTAATTATTTTATACTGCCCCATTTGCTTTTTTTAACCTTCAGTTGCAACGTGACACTTTAATTACATTCAGCCCTAGTTACCTAAACAACAGGTTGTGACTTTGCAAGTTATCAATAATCTCAGCAATATAATTTCTTTTGAAAAAAAAAAGATTATATATTTCTTTAGATTCCTGATTATTTCAAAGAAAGTATGATTATGCAAGTGACACTGGTTTTGCTAGTAATAACTCAGAAACAGAGTCCAATGAATATTTGCATAAGAAAATAGTCATTTAGAAAGCACTCTATAACCAAATTAAACAACTCATTCAATTTTGATGGGCAAAATTAACTTAAGCTAAGGAACATAAAGCACTTGTGCGTATCTAAAAGAGAATTGATCAGCAGACCTAAACACATTTCACATTTATCAATAACACATTGCTTTCTGAGGTTGAATGTTCTGGAAATGGAGTAGTCATTTTATTAATTGGATCCAGTTCCTCTTTGTGGCTGTTGATTATCTTTTACTTAGAAAGAGAGAACACTGGGTAGTTAAAAAAGAAATTAATCACACAAATGTCTTAATTTTATATATAATCAATTACTCTGCCTACTTTCTCCCTTGGACCTACCACTTAATCTTATTTATAGTGTTCAAGTATTGTGCCTTGTTCTCAGATACTGCATGATCAGTTTTCAGAATATATTTACCAACAAAGCTTTCTTTAATCAAATATTTCATGAGCACAAGTCCTCAGAAGATATTTCCAGTAATACATGCTGTACTGCCAGTTAAATTAGTTTTGTGCAGTATGTAATAAACTGGGTTTATCATGACTAGTTTTACCACGATTTTCAGCTTGGCTGTCTTATCTCATTCATCAAAGTCTTGTCAGCAAAAGAAGAGGGGAACAAAACATCAGAAAATCTTGAGGCACTTTCATTGATACACGTTTCTGCCAATCAAGATAATCCTGTAGATAAGGTGGGCAATAAGAATTAACACAATTTCTTTGTTCACTGCTAATACGGGACCTCAACACAGATGATACTATGTTGGTTTGTGATCCCAGTTCTCACATGGGCAGCATTACCATATTTAGCTTTCTACCGCATTTTTTTCATAATTTTATCTATCTTTGAAAAATCAGTAGTCCACATTAATACAATGACCCGTGGGTGTGGAAACCAAGTTTGGGACATTCCTTGTCCTATAACCATGCATATTCAGCATAACACTTTCAAGTGTAAGGGTGAATACATTCTGGTTTTATTGATTTAAGTAAGAATAAATTTACATTTTGCTATCTGTTGTTGTTAAGAACTATTTTTGCAGTGGTATTTCTTTATGGAGGTACTATTTAAAACATATATGACATATATGTGCCTTCATGTACCCATCCACTTTGGACCATATGCTGTATCTCTGTTTTTAAAATACATTAGTTTCCATTTCTCTGAAGTATTCTCCACAGTTAACACTAGCAAAATTAATTTAGATTCAGCCTTAATGAAAAAATATTCTGTATTAAAAGAAAGTTATCATTTGCTAATACTAGCCTTTTGTAATCAGTGTGAATATTTTTTGACATTCCAGTTCAGGTGGTGAATTTGATTAGTGATAATTTGATAATCAGTAGCAGTTTCAAAAATATTAAAGATTTTACAGGTAGAAAAATGATGACTAAAGAAACTATGAAGTTAGAAACAAAGTAAGTAGAAAATACAAATCCCATCTCACTTACATGTGTTTCTTTTGCTATACAACTTATATATTTGCTCAAGTTGAAAAAACTGGTGTAAGCTTGCCTGTACATGCAAATGTCTATAAAAATCACTTCTTGTCGCATCTATTCAAAAGTTTTGAATGGGGATCATCCTTTTTTAAGAGATATTTTTAAAAAATATATTTATTATATTTACAGAAAAACTTCAATATTTTCAAATCAATATTTATAACAGTTTTAATATTTATGGTACCAAGATTTTGTGAGCTGAAAGTCAAACTAAATTGTTTGACAATATCAGTCTTGGAATAATAAATATATAGGGAAATTGGTAGTGAGTGTTCAGTTTTTTATGCATAGTTCGAAGTATGAAATTGATGTAATATCAGTGTGATGATTGACATTTGCTGTAAATTTGATCTGCAGCATTTACCTATCCTCCACCTTATTTGGGTGTTAACATCTAAAAATACAGTTAAAAAAACATGCTTTCCAAACCATTAAAATTAAGCCAGCCTAATTTTCTCTCCAAGGTCATTTCTGAATGCTGTCTAATTAAAAAATGACAGGCCATGAAATTTCATAAAATGTTTTGATTTCATTCTATGTGGTTGTTCGTTAGAATCCATGAACCCAAATCAGGAAGCACTCATCTTTGTTACCAGTCTCAGCAAAGACAATTCCAAGGTAATCTCCTAAATCCAATTGAGACATTGTAAAATACTTTTCTTTTTCCTGTCCTACCATAGTTTTGTAGGTAAACAAAGACCACCTTTCTCTTCAGGTATCAACATAGTGTTTTTCAGGATGATTATATATTATTAAAAGGAAATTGAAATAAAACTCAGCAAACTTCATTTATAATGAAGTAGGAAATAAATGTTTTAATGATGTTTTACATTTTTCATATACATTTTAACTAGAATAATCCAAAAGTACTTTAAACTATGTTCTTTAACATCGTGGGATTTGCACACTAATGCATTGATTGTGATTCCATAACTGAAGGATAGAATTTATCCTCTTCTTTATGTATTAATTATACTGCATGTCATCCCTAATCATACAGAATTTATTCTTAGACTAAAAGATGAAGCAATGTATTTTAAGTGGATTCTTCTGAACATTTTTGTGAAACTCAGCCTTTTCCATTACTGTCATTAATAGATTGCTTTTAGAAAAATAAGTTAAACTAAGCTATTAAAGTGTTTGTTGGTTAGTCTGTTATGCTTGTGTTTAGGACAGGACAGTTTTTCAAGGCATTTTTTAAGAGGCTGACCCTGTGACATCAGAAGGTACTTTTCCACTCTAATTTCATGCTGCAATATATTAAGAGTTTGGATTGAGTCAGTGTGGGAAAGATTTCTTCTTGTTTGAGCACAACAATTAAAAGAACATTTACCATTAGGAAGGTTTTCATAACATCTTACTGAAATACACTTTGCTGCAGTTCAAGTCCATTACTTTCCATCTTATTCACTAGAAGTGGAACCATTTATTCAATTTTTTCTATGCAACAGCTTTTTTTATGCCTGTGGCCATTATCTACATCCTTTAGCTAAGTTTTTTCAGCTGTTCATAAGGATTCTGGCTTTTTTTGTTTCTCTTTTTTGCAGTGTGTTCAACTGATCTACATAATACTTCAGCTGAGGCTATCCTGTTTCTGAGTACAGCTGGAGGATTACCTGGAGCATCCTACAAGTAATGCTCCAGTTAACAACTGTGCTGAAAACTTCATTGATTGATTTGGTTTGATTCAGTAGAACCATCTGTTAAAGCCTCTGCCTGGTTCCAGCAGGGTTTAAAAATTAGATGCAAGAGGCATAGAAAATAGACTTCACAATGCAAAAAACCAAAAAGTCAAACCTGCTTTAGTGGGCAAGTAAGCTGCCCACTGCTCCTGAAAACCAACTCTTATTAATTTGGCATTTGCCGCTACTTTTTAAATGTGTTACTCGATAGAATTTTTGATAATGGTATGATATTTTGTCTGTTGTTCTAACAGTGGTAAATCATAATCCTCATTGTATTTACTGAAGATTTTTCTGATGATACATAGTCCTCCATTCCTGCCCAAGTTGTACCTGTCCCTATTGCTGTTATGGACATTACTTTCTGACCATTTTTTCCAACTTGTCCACAACATTTTTAAGTTTTACCCTTCAAAGCCATTACATAAGTGCTATCTGCAAATTTAATAAATATATTCCATCTCCTGCGTCTTAAATGACAATGTGGGTGAATGAAAAAATAAAAAATGGTTAATTAAACCAGCCTATTTGGTTGCAACGTGCATGTTTGGCAAATCCTGCTTGACAGTTTTCTAGAGTTTTAACCAAATGCATGGTGAAAAAGGTAAACCTGATTGTTATAAAATACATATAATATATGTATATGTGTCTTTGTAAGTATACTATATACTCTATAATATACAACAATTATAGATTATTCTAAAATGTATATTGATTTTTATATTTATAAATTTTCATAAGCTATAAATTCTATGAGTCTATGAGTCTGTTTATTTCAAAGGAAATATGTTTCATTTAATGTAAAATATCTTACTGCAAGACAAGATAGCTTTTTTATAACAGTGAGGCAACACTAGACATTTAGGAATGGGAGACAAAAAAAAAGTCTTTATTTTGCTCATATCTGTAGGAGATTCTAGTATATAGAAAGTTGTTACCTATAGTGATATTGACAGATTTATTCTATTCTTCCTCTATGTTTTTCACATACGTATGCTCTAGCTGGTGTTCTCTCCCTATGCAACCCATACAACCACATGTGCTACATTCTTGTGGAAGAGGGATGCAAGCTGCGTTGGCTAAAAATTAGTTTAGGAAAGACAATAATCTCGTGATAATATCATTCAACACACTTTAATACATCTTTTATGAACAGTAACAGCTTTACTCCGTGTAAAAATTAATCGACCATCTTTGAGCTTCACTTCCTTTAGAAAAATTTTGTTTTCAATTGACAAAATAACTTCAGTAAGAATTGTCATTGATTACTTGAAAAATAATTGAATACACAAAAAGCAAATACATAGCCCAATTAATATTATTTGAATTTGAACCAATAATGCAGTGATTTGGGGTTTTTTTACTACTGATACTCCTTTTGACTGCCTTTTGTTGAAAAATTCATTGTATGTGGCATTCCAATTAGTAAACAATAAATTCAGTCCAAAGCAGAAAAGTAAATTACATTTTCTGTACCATTCACTTCTCTTTGCAAACAGGCAGTAAGTCATCACTTAAGATACAGCTCTGGAAAAGATGCTACAGGATGATGAATCACATAGTTAATCTGAATGAGTAAATTGCAGTCACTTTTTCAATACATGGAACCCAACTTTGTTCAAAAGCCACACTTCTGAATTAGCGACTGACAATAAAAGCAAGTGCATAGAAGACCTTTTACAAAGAAGCATTCTTCTAAATTATCTGAAAACTCAAACACAGTTTTTCATCATCATTCAACTGAATTATATAGAAATTTATATCTGAGAAGCTGGCTAGATAGAACAGATCCCAAATCCAAGTCAGTATGTTTTGAGCGTTATATCACCTTGTAACTTTCTCAGATTGTTCTATACCTTTAAAAACTTTCTGGATGCAATACAAAGTTATTTTGCCTCCTAAACCGGCCTTGTTTCTATCATTGGTTTAATTTGAAAATGTATTTTTTATCAAAATAATACATTTTTAGACTAGCTCTGTGTACTAAAAAAAGGTATTCAACTAAGCTGCTTCTAGCTATTGTAGTTGCAAATAGCATAATTATCTGTCACTTTCCAGTGTGTTTGTAATGATAAGACTGATCCAGATGGGAACTAATGCACTATCTGGATGTCTTTCCAAAGGAGGAACAATGAAGAAATAGAATGGACCATTCACAAGGAAGGGGTCCCACTCACTACCCTATCACATGAATGGCACTTCTGCCTTCAAGGTCTCTTTCCTATCACTCCTTGTTCTTCCACCTGTAGTTTCATTTTATTTCATCATTTCCCAGCTAGGTAAGCCTTAGGGGAAATAATTGCTGTCTTTTTTCCTGTGCTGTCTTTGTAGTGTCCTCACCCTCTTTGAGTACTGGGAGGGTGAAATGAAATGAAAACAGAGAGTACAGACAAACTTCCTTCATTTACTTCGAGGAAGCTTGTCTTCTGCCATCAGATATAGCTTGCTGTGGATTATCTTGTGCTGACAATTTGAAATACGAAACGGTGTTTCTTTAGTCAAAACAATTCAGAAAACTAAAATCATGATTTCCTTAGTTCAGTGTAATAAAGATATCTTCATGTTTCAGGTAGATTCTTACTATTTCACCATCCTAAATTTTTTTTTTTCCTTCTTATAGGTGCAGCTATATATCTCACATCTTTGGACCTGTGCAAGAAAATTAATTGCCTTTTTTTTTTTTTTTTGGCTGTGAGACTGTATATCTGGATATGGACTGGACGCATGGTGGCTGCTAGGAAGGTTTAAACTGCTGTATCACATAACACATATGCAACATCCCCCTGCCAGCCAACGCAATGCTTCGCAGTCACACCAGGCTCTACAACTTGAATAAACTCCTTGATAACACAGTTTTAAAAAGCCTGACACAATTTTAAGACCACAGATACTGTGTTTTCCTCATTCTTTTTAACTTAATGCAAGATGGATTTGTTTCAGCCATTTTTACAGAAAATGCATTGAAAATGTCTGGAAAGTGGCACTGCAAATGGCCATAATGGACTCTCTATGCTTTCCCCACTGAAGCCAGTGTTTCTGGTCAAGCTGGCAGCTACTGAAGAGATGATTTCTTAACTGTTACTGTGGCACTAAGAAAGTCTACCTTTTTTAAGCAATTCATTTCACTTCACTTGAATTGAAACATCAGTTTTCCAGGAAGTTGTTGTTAGAGGCCTTGAAAGGTTCAGTTTACCAAGCAAAAAGAAAATAGACCTAAGTGAAAGGTTTTCACGCTAATTTGGAATTAAAAAGTAGATGTTATCTCCTACACAGTCATGGCTGTGCCCTGAGTGTACTCCCTCTCTTTCCCTGTGCTGTTTCCTTCTGAAGTGGATGGAAATGATGTGGTTGAGACGTTAGTAAAATAAAAGATAAGGGATATAGGCAAATTTATAGCTTCCTTAGTTAAACTTTATATAAACTAATTTTATTTAAAAGTTGCCTTTTCATTTGTTTTTTCACATCATTTATTTTGGCATTTTAGCAAACTTCTTTCTAATGCAAATTAGGTGAAAAATTCTTTCTGCTTTAGCATTAAATCCCTTGACTCTGCTCAACCTGATCATGACTTTATCCTGTTAAAAAATGCTCTGCACCCTAGATTATTGCTTAATTATACCACATTGCATTTTCATTGACAGTCAAAAACTCAAAACTGCTGACATTAGCTTACTAATAAACTCAAAACCTCTTCTGCCCATTATGAGAGGAACAAAATTAAAATAATCTGTTCAGTAGCTGTGGATATTGTGGTCATATTTTAGTATTGTAAAAAAAGAAAACCAAATAGAAAACCAAAACAAACCCACTTTAAAAGTTAGTCGCATCTTGGTTTTACTTTTTCCAGAAATAAACGTACATAGAACATCTCAAAAAATGGGACCCAGCAGTAAAACTCGAGTCCAGCTGAAGCCAGTGAGTTATCATCAACAGTAAGATAGCTAAAACCAAGCTTCTCAACAAACATACCAATCATTTAAAGCACAGTGTTGATAATCTTTAAGAACTAGAAAATAGACCTGTAATATAAAAATCTATATTCCCTTTAAAAGTTATATAACGATATATATTTAACTATAGGTTATTCTGACAAGAATAAACATTTAAAGTGTCTCAATTTATTAAACAATGTTTACAAATATCCATGATTTACCCTTAATAAATATTAATTTATTATATGATCAAGTGTAAGTCTGAGCTGTGCTACTCACTTTACCTAAAAGAAAGCTTGTTTCATCATGATTTTTACATTTTGACAGAAAAGAAGCAGATAATTCAGAAATAATCTTAGTTAAAACTAAGCTTCCTAAAACTTTCCATTTGCAGGTGCAAAGGATGAAACATATTTCATACATGTGAAGTAAAGATTTTACTATGCAAGAGTTGGTTTATTAATCACCAGGATGAAACGATGGATCACAGTAGTCATAGAAAGCATAAAGAAGCTTTCAGAGAAGTTTTGATTGTTGCCCTATACTACTGTTTGCCACTTTCATAATTTAATTTGAACAATAACAAAAATAATTTGGACTTTTATAAAGATTAAATGTGTTAATAAAGTAGCTATCATAAAAAAGGACTTCCAGCTTTCCCCTCCTCTTCAGATTAAAACTAATAACAATTTGTTTTGTGGGTAAATCTGTGGCAACCTAATAGAGTTGCTGCAGTATGACCACATGTATTAATCATATGCTTTATTCCAGCTAAATGTTACAAACATTGTTTAGAGATCACAAATGACCACATCCTGTGTCGAGTTTTGCACAGTTTGTAAGAATTAATCCTTTTTTGTAGTTTGTTTTGTAGGTTATTTTCTCCTCTCCTTTTTTTTTTTTTTTTTTTTTTTTAAATTGAGCACTTGCAAATGCTGCTGATACAGGCACAGTATTACAGGAATTCTGAAATGATAGATTTTGTCATTGAGGTACTTTTGCTATTTGCACCTAATTAATTAGTAATAGATGTGGAAGCGGCATTCTGACCTAGTTATAAATCTCCATGGGTACATGTATATTTATAGAATTCCTTTTTGGACTAAATCATTAAACAGTGTGCAATAAGTGATCTTTAAATGTTTTGGCATTGTTGGTTTCTTGTCAACTCTCACAAATACCTCAGCTGAGTAGAAATACATATATATATAGCATGAACTCCAAAAGTTAAGTACAACTGTCCTATAACATCTCCTGGTTTTAAATTTTACACACCTTTATTGACATTTTGAACTTGCAGCTCAATATGCTATGTAGTGAACTTTTACCTGTGCTGAGACTACTATCGATCTGCACGATATCTAAAGCTGTTCTGATCTTTAAAAAGTCTTTTTTTTTAATTTACTTTTCCTTCTTTAATACGTATTAAATCCTTTTGTATTGTCTGATGCACTAAACTCACCTAACTATAATACCAGTCTTAGGGCAGATAATGCTTTTCAGCTATACTAACTGTCTATATTTATGAGCATAGCTGGTGTTCCTCCCTTATTGCTTATGGTGCTTTCTTGTGGATTTTTCTATGATAATATCTCATCCTTACATATCAGAAAAAATGAACATTAATCACAAGAATACAGAGAAAGGTGCCTCTGTGTTAGAAGCCTATGGTTTTTTTACAAAGGTAAATCTTTTCAGCTGAATTGTGTACATACATACATATCTATACAATATTCTCTTGTGAACACCTGCAAACAGTTGAGTTTAATTAAACTGCAGCTGTTGCTGATTGAGAGCAGAAATTTACCAACAAATATGTTAACTTTACACTGTCTTTTCACTGTGCATTTGTTTTTTTTACTCCCCAATTATCTGTTTTTTTTTTTTTTTTTTTTTTTTTTTTTTTTTAATGGTAGAAACAGTTCTAAACAATAGCTGTGTAATTAAGGACTAAAAATCAAACAGCTCTCTAAAGTGGTGGGCATGCAATGCAAGTAATGGTGCTCCCGATGAAGACCTTAGGGAGTACTGTATATGCAAATAATATCAGTTTACTGAGCACCTTGAAAGCCAAATTGCGCATTATTAGACATTTGGGAAAATGAAGAATATTTTTAAATAAAGTAATGCAGGCTTCTGAGTTACATGCCATCTTGCAATGGAATAAACTAGAAATTAAGCCATTTCCTAAGGAAAAAAAAAAAAAAAAAAAACCTGAAAATAGAAATCGAAATTACTGGTGCTACAGACAAAATGCAACAGAAGTTTATTCACATTTAGGTTGTACAAGAAGACCCCCAAAAGTTAAAGCCAGCTTGTTTGTACTGATAGTCATGTACCATCAGCAGCACAGGAAATTTAAAGGTGCTTCCAGCCATTCACATTTTAGAGTTACTTTTCTGAAAAGCCTTACTGCTGATAAACTAAGCAAAAGTAAATTTCCCATCAGCTGTTCCATTTAATTTGTCTCAATCAAAAGGTACTTTATACCTTGTGTTTCCAAATTATTTCACTCTGATATCACCACATTGTTGTCCTGTGTGGAAAACATACCTTCAGCAGCCCTGATCCTTTTATTAATCAATTTTGATCAATTATTATTCTTCAAATATTGGGTAATAACATACACAGCAGAGATGTATAATGTCCAAAACTGAAGTTACTAATATGTGAACTCTACAGTTATGAACTGATAAGCACCACAGTGAGAAATCCTGAAACTTAGAATCATAGAATAGCTAGAGTTGGAAAGGACCTTAAGATCATCTAGTGCCAATCCCCTGCCATGGGCAGGGACACCTCATACTAAACCTTGCCACCCAAGACTCTGTCCTACCTGGCCTTGAACACTGCCAGGGATGGAGGAGTTGTTACTTCTTTGAGAAGCCAGTTCGAGTGCCTCACCACCCTCACAGTAAGTAAAGAACTTCTTCCTTGCATCTAACCTGAATTTACCCTGTTTAAACCCATTACCTCTTGTCCTATCACTGCAAACCCTGAAGAAGAGACCTTTTACAGCATCCCCGTAGGCCCGTTTCAGATACTGGAAGGCTGCTATGAGGTCTTCATGCAGCCTTCTCTTTTCCCCCAACTTTCTCAGCCTGTCTTCGTACGGGAGGTGCTCCAGCCCCCTTGTCATCCTCGTGGCCCTCCTCTGGACTTGTTCCAACAGCTCTGTGTCCTTATGTTGAGAACAATAGAAGTGTACACAAAACTCCAAGAGGGGTCTCATGAGAGCAGAGTAGAGAGGCAGGATCACCTCCTTCGACCTGCTGTTCACGCTTCTTTTGATGGAGCCCAGAATACGGTTGGCTTTCTAGGCTGTGAGCTCACACTGCTGGCTCATGTTAAGTTTCTCATTGACCAACACCCCCAAGTCCTTCTCCTCAGGGCTGCTCTGTTAGAATTTAAAAAATTAATTTTTTAATAGGAAACTACAGTTTCTGATACCTTTCAGTAGATGCATATATGTTACAAACTGGCATATGTAACAGTATTACTATTCAATAATTCAAGTTTCATATAACAGCATAATTTTTTTAAAAAATAGTAGAACAAAACCACAGAACTAAGTTTCTCACTATCATTTAGCTATCAGACTTGTCTGTAGATCATGTGAGAGAGTAAATATTTGAAGTTCACTTATTTCTGTATCAGGCATTCTTTTGCCATTTTATGAAGATGTACTACTGCTTCACTACGATATCTGTTAAAGTAAACTGTGTAATTGGTAGCTTCCAATGAATCTTCTGTGTCAACTTGTACCATCTACCATGAGTTGTATTTTCATCAAACTACGTGTGTTTCTGTCTGGTACTGAGACAAGAACAAGGTTGCAATTAGCCTCAGATAAAAGGAGCCTATTATAGTAATCAATGATAGATCAGCTTAATCTATTATAACTAAAACAATATTTATGACTGCTGTAAGAGCTGCTGGTTAACATATATTAATGATTTCTGTTTTGTTCAGCAATCTGTCATGTGCAGGAGTCAGACCCACAGGCCCTCCAAGGAAGAGCATAGCAGCTCAAGCCCCAAAGCTCAGTTTCATAATCCCCATAACACCACCTTCATTATCTCCCCTGAAATAAGACCAGAACACAGGCAAAATTCAGCCAGTGTGATGGAGCATAAAATCTTTGCCAGGAATTTTTCCTACACTTCTCAAGCCCAAAGGGGGATTCTTTAAGTATCTCATTGCTGAACTAGAGGTAAAACTTGTGGATGTTCAGAGGTGGCTGGCATTCCAAGCGGAGCAAGTACATCACCTTCACATCTGAATCTCTTCTCAATTAAAATATTAGCCTGAGGTGGAGGTAGTGATCTTCATATACGGAACACTCTATTTCTAAACTTTCATTTGCCTGAAGAGTTTCAAAGTCATGCTTCTGTCTCTCTTGGGAGTGTTATAGCCACTGGACTAAAGGCAGGTGTATTTAGTTGGCATCTGCCTACACCACTCCTCTACTTCACGGACAGGGAGAGATGGTCTAATTTAGGAACTACATCACTCACCTAGAGGGATTCTGGTCCCAGAGCTGTAATGTGAAATATATAATCAGTGCAATTAAGGCACAGTCCCCAAGTAAGGACAGAGGAAAATTTAACCTTCATCACAATGAGAAAGAAATTGAACAAGATTCTAGTCAGTGCCAGCCTGCATGCTAGAGTATTATTCAGCACTGGGATGAACACTGCAGGATGAACACTGTATTTCTGAAAAAGTGAAGGAAAATTAAAAAAATTCCAAAAGCAGAAAAATCCTGTCTAGGAACCTTGAATAGTACAAACAAAAGCATTTGGAGAACTCAGGTGTTTCTAGGTTTAAACATTAACTAACTACAACTTCTTAGTGCCTTTCTCTTTGTTGTGGATGTCTCTGCTGGACTGAAATCTCATTTTAATGCATCTACATCTCTTTTTTTGGAGGTGGTCCTAATTGTACTTGTTAACTTACAGTTTGAACTCTCTTTTTCATATTGTAGATTTACAGTTAACTAAATTAACTGTAGATTTACGGTTAACTAATTTAGCACAGGTATTTTAAAGTACCTACAAACAAAAATGTAGATACACAGCTACATTTCTATTTATTTTGCTTTTAGATTTATCTGTTTAAACACTGACTTAGATGCTGCCAACTGCTTGAGTCTCACTGAAGCCAATAGAAGCTCTGCACATGTCTGGATATGTTGCGGAACAAGTTTGAGATTATATTCTTCCTTTACAGTTTTTTCAAAATTAGGGACTCATAATAATTATTGCCTTAGTGTTCAGAGTAGCAGTGCTTACTATGCTCAAGGGGATGAGACATCACTTTTCCCACAAGCAGTTTGTCCTTTGAGGTTTTCTCTTGCACTTATCAGTGATTTAGCTTTCTAGTGCAGTGTACTGGAGCATGTTCTGCAGTTCTTATTAGAATCCTTTTCTCCTTATCTCAGGGACGAAATCTCAAAGGAAAGATTTCTTTTTTTTCTTTGTTTGTTTTTTTTTTTTTTTTTTTTGGCCTAAATACTCAAAACCAGGACTCTTTGCTTTGTTTAAGCTTGATTTGAACAGCAAGGAAAAAAAAAAAAATTGTTTCCTACTTAATGAGCCTATTCTTGGCATATTGAGCCATCATACTGAGGTTTTTATGTATGTTAATCCAACACAATTTTTAGATGAAGTAATTTTTTATTTGCAAATTGTATTAACCAAATATTTTAATAAGGGTAGACCATGAAATAGCATTAGAAAATGAATTGGCTGGTCATTCTCAGGTTTTGACACCTGGTTTTACCCTTTCATTCTTTGATCTATTATAATTTACCTAATAAGCCAAGCTCACAGAGTATATTTTTCAGAAACATTAGACATTTCAAGTTTTACATATTTTACATCTAGCTTTTGGTAGCTAGGGAGCTCATTAGCAGTTACTTCTTGTGGTGAATAAAATGCCACCTGAGAGTAGAAGAACTCCCTAATTCACAAGTTCACATTCTTTTAAGAGGTCGCTTAACCTTTAAGTCAACTGCAGCATATTAAAATTAAGCTGTTTTCAGCAGATAACAGATTATTCAGTTGTATTGGAATTTCCAGGTGATGCAGTTGCATTGGAATGTAGCTGTTTAAAATATTACCAGGTGCAAAATTCCAATAGTTAAAAGTTTGTGATTTTATGCTTCCAAACATAAGGGTTAAATTTGTTTTGAATGCGATGCAGTCTTTGAAGGGAAATACCTCATCATTGTTTTGACTACTGTAATGCAAATAATCAGTATAATATCTGGAATTAATAATAGTATCCCAGACAGCAGAAGAAATGAACAGGAATTGCTTTTGTTTTTAAATTCACAAATGTAATCTGTGGAAGGTGGCAGATTGACAAGCCTGGGAATGTAACAGCAGAACAGCTAATGGAACTGCAAGTTCTCTGAATCACTGAACATATCTTTGTGAAAAATTTCTTTGGCAGGGCAAAAATCCCAAAGTTTGAAGCATTCTGCAAGTTAGAAATGATTGATAGTATTGGATTTGAGTTGTTCACAGAAACATTTGGCAAACTTTTGCTTTTAATGTGCAAATTCTTATCCATGAAAAAGAAATTAAAAAAATGTGTATACTAAATACTTGAGTTAATTTGCTTGCTCTCAAGCTTCTATTTATTTGTCCAGTCTTCTGATATCCAAGTTCAATAGAAGTCTTCTCCATTTTAAATGCTAGAAAAGGGCCAATACAGTTTAGCTGAGCTTTTTTTTTACTCTTGCTAAATATTTTGGCACATCCTTTTGCTAATTGAAAGAGACCTAGTATCGTGACATTTTAAGATTACTTGAATGTATGGGGTTTGGATTTTTTTGACTGTTTTTTTCTTTAAATTACATTGCTCATGGTTACTTAGATATTTTAGAAAATGAAGCTGTGTTCTCAAATATTTTATCTTGCAAGTGAAGTAGAACTTTAGCATTTATAAAAGAGAAATCAGTGACTCTGATGCAAACTGATATAAAGTGATGCAAACCATCACATACAAATTTTGCTTTTGATTTCAAAATTTTACTAACAATAAATATTAGATTTGAAATCTGTGCACTTCAGAATAGTTTTATGATGTCCATGTCTACAGTAGCTTCCAATCCTAGGTTTGCAATTTGATCACATTCATACCAACTACAATGGTGACCTGACTTCCAAGAAGCTGTGCAGGTAAAGTTTGTGGCAGATATCACAAAATTTTCAGAAAAAAAGAGAATAAATATATCTACCCTTCGGGGATCACATTATTCCTAGTGGAAAAATTTGCAGTGGAATCCAGAAACAGATGGACTTCATTAATTTTGACTGTGATGTAACTTTAAACGAAGTATGAAATAATACGAATACATTTTTTCTTTCTTGCAATACTTTAATTGCATGAGACAGTTTAAAGTGTGCTTCAGTGAAGCACTTAATGATGGCGATCAACTATTTTGTGCTGCAATTCTTTTTAAAAGGCTGATAAAATATATTGGTAGCAATAAATGTTTTTCCTAAGTATAGTGAGAATGCTTTTGCTCATGTTGTCTGAAAGTTTCTCATTTATAAATGAAATAAACCTAAGATATTGACAATAACATTACAAGCTTATTTAATTTCTGAATCACATTTAATTCATTATACTTCAATAATAAATATAAACTTCTGTCACTACAGAAGCATAGTGAGATAAATTTGATCTCAGATTTTTAAGTAGAATAACACCCATAATCTAAATGCCATTGCCCCCTTCATTCTAAGATCAACCTTGTGATATTGAAAAACATTACATTAATGAAGCATTACTTATTGCTCCTGTTAATATTTAAGAAAATAGTCAAATATATTGTAATTTTTTTCCACCAAAATATCTTTAAGTACTTAGATAGGGCTTTACATTACCCATGTGATTGAAAACTGAACAAAGTGGTCGTCTTGGTATTGTTTGAGGTGAAGTAACTGAATTCAGTAAAGTTACTGCAAAATGATATCATAGATATAAATAAAATTTTTGCCCACTAGTAAATATCTACTATTTAGGACAAACTAGCAGAGATTTTGAGATTATTTCTCTGTTAAGACCCCCGTTTTTGTTCAGCCTGAGAAAGAACAATTCTGGTGGCTTGCTGAGATCTGAAATAGGATATGTGAGAGAAGAAGCTGTGGGCCTTCTGGACACATATCTGTTTACCACATCATTTGAAGATATTTCAAAGTGACTGGAGAACTAGAAATGAACAAGTTGTCAGCCTTGCCTAAGTTTCCTTAAGCATACTGCTTCCAAAAGTATTCATGAAAAGAAAACAACAAATGGGGAAATTATTGTTCCCTAGAAAGTGTACTTAAAGCAAGACTCTAACTGCAGTCTTAGAGAGAGGGTGAGGGAAAAGGCTGCCTCCTCATTGATGTACAGAGAGAAAGAAAGGCGGAAAGTTGGTCCTCATCAAGTTAGTCCTTACTGAACTGAGCAGGGAAATTGCACTTAAGATCACACATACCTCACTGGCTATGCTTAAATTAGCATTTGTGCTCATTAAGAGCATCTTACTAGTTGAAGCCAAACAAGACTTGCTAATATCGTCTGGGAAAAAGCATTTTATTACTATTTTCCCAGTCAGTTACAGAAAGCGAGTCTGCTCTTCTGGGCACCAGTCTTCCTTGACTTCCTGTTGCTATATTCCTGCTGCTTGGCCATCACTCTCATTTTGTTAATTTTTGTCCTTTGTATATCAAGATAATTATTTCTTACTATTTTATTTAATAATTCAATGTGAAGCCAAATTAATATTGCCATAAAAAGTTGACAGGCAAAAGTATTTCCAGTGTGAAATTTCTCCACCTGTGAAATTAGTCTAACACAATATACTCAAATATTGCAGAAGTAATCTAATAAACCAATGTGTTAAATATTATAGGATAGAGAGAATTATGAACATCTTTAAAAATAAACTTCTAATCGAAGATTAAATATAATTGAAGTGCTGAATTTTAAAACTAAACACATCATAAAAACAGGAATGTCAAATGTGAAGTTTATGCCAAATCAATGTCCAAGTCAAGCTGATCTTTGCTTTGTTCAGGTTTTATATTGATTTCATACAGCAAAACTTTGCAGATTTTAAGTGCCCAGAATACAGGTGCACATGTCGACTTAGCCCATGTGAAATTTAGCTAAATGATCATTTACGGATTTAAAATGAAAGATATCTATTTGATTATTTTGATATTATATTTATTTATATTTTACCGTCTCAGTTTAAAATCAGATACCTGAAGAATACTTGGATTTCTGCGCCATCAGATGATTCCAGCATTCAACCTTAGTTTTCAGTGTATTTATGCTTTTGGAGAGTGTTTTGTTCCGAGTGTTTTAGATGAAAGAGATAATGCCCATCTTAACTTGCTTTCTCATATATACTTGGTAGGTTATCCGTACATTTGAAATTTCTGTGGTCACACCTTTTCTCTTGATAGGATGTCAGTGACTACTTTTCATCCATGTCAATAATATCCTCCTCAACCTCAAAGTTGGCACAAGAGCAAACAGTGAGAGGTTCACCATGTTGTCCTGGGAACCTGAAGAAGCTGATGTCTTTCTGGTTCTGGCAGGAAATTTTGTGTACAGTAGTGCACAGACCCTTAGGATCAGAAGCCTCTTAGGTGGTCTGGGGCCTAGCATACTCTTTTTTTGTTTTAGGGCATATCAGTTAACTTCAGTGACCTGAAAATAATCTGTTCTATGACCAAACCATAAAATAACATCACTAAGAAAAACAAACAGTAAACACAACTCACAAAAACTATAGCTGGAACTATTAAATGTTCTCTCCCCAACAGAATAACATTCACCACAATACAAGTTAAACTTAAAGCAATATTATGTACACTAGTCTAAACTAAGCCTTTTGGATGGTGCATGAATTTACATTCTCCATTTCAGCAACATAGTCACAGATCTAAGTCTAGTGCCATTTAAGTCATGTGTCTAAAGTGACATGGCAAAAGTAAATTCTACAGAAAAGGTATGGGGAAACAGTAATATCCTTTTTATTATTTTTATTTATTATTTCATTTTATATATTTATTTCAACCAGTATTGGCAGATTTCCTAGCTTTCATGACTTTTGGTGCTATCAAAAACTCCATATTATCCTCAAAATGTACAAATATGTTCCTACTCATGAGTGCAGAGATTAACAAAACCTAGAATAACGCTGTGAATTATCAGGCAGGTTTCTAAGAAGGACAGGTAAATATACTCCATGACAAATTAACTATCTTCTTGTGGAAAAATGTTGTGTGGAGAATAGAAATAATCAGTTATAGTGAAACTAAAGACATGTTTATGAGCCCCTATCAATAGTTATGAGTCCCTTTACTCATGTGAGAAAGGCCACATAAACCGTTTTGAAGATACTTCAGAGAGGCTGTCTTTGAATTTACCAAATTAAGTTGCCTGATATCTAACACCAGACAATATTTTGGCTCTGAAAATACATCCAGTGTTGTGTATCCCCTGTGAAAGGTACAGGGTTTGTTTTCAGGTACATAAGGTACATATTTTTGTTATACTGCTCTGAAAATACCTATGCAGGTCAGCTGTGTGTACTATTTTCTGCTGCTGTGGGTATTTCATCAATCAGAGATATAGTTGGATGGATCAAGAGAGCTGATGTTTCTGCACTATAAAAAATATACATGTAGGGAAAGAAGGAAAACAAACCAAAGCAACCAAACAAAACTTTTTTCTTTCTGGAACTGAGTATTCAGCTGAAGTTTTGCATATCAGTTTATATTTCACTAGCTAGAACCATAAGCACAGTGCTATATACTGTTACAATGTATTATTAACAAGTTAGATTGCTTGCATATATCTTAATTACCTCAAAAAAAAATCTTTACTTTTAAAATAACTTAATTGATTTTTCACTTTTCTGTAGATAAATGTTTCATCAGTCTCAAATGTATCTCCTGTCACTATGTATACATCATATTTTTGTTACCCTCCTTCAGTTCCAAATATATTCACTACTAATGACACATTAACAATGTGTTGGTTTTGCAAAAAATTTCATTTTACTGCTATTAACACATATATAGAGTTACGTGGATATGGGACAATTGCTGAACACCAGATCACTTTAACTTGTATGAAATCTAAGCTGGCAAGACTGCAGCTATGCACTTCAGAGAAGACTCTTGTTTTTTCTCAATGGAGACCACCATCAGATATGAAACAGCTAATATTTCTGTTAGGTTTAGCTGGAATTGAAGGTATGTCTAAGAATGCATGCATCTGGAGACCTGAGATTGCTCTAGATGGGGCTGACATACCTTTTCTTGGCTCATGAAATATCATGTGGTAATTGTACTTGAGCATGATTCTCTTAAACCTATTTAACTCTCAGATTATCATGTTTCCCTTTCTATTACTTCTAAAGATTGCTAGCTGCTTGCTTTTAGAGAGCTTATTGTCTTATTTATTCTCCATCACTTTTCTCCAAGAAACACAAGAATTGGCTTCAGTGAGACACATGCTGAGGAATGTGAATCATTTATTGTGCAACATGGCTATTATATCAAATCACTGTTGTGAAAACAGATCATGATGCCATAGATACCTTCACAAATGTAAGCAGAGTGAGATTATACAGGAAAATGGAGGACCCTAAACCTTTTGCAAGATCTGTGCAATTCACTTTAGGCAATGGTTACATTCTTATTCCCCATATAATCTTTCTACCAAATAGGCAGTTACTAGCATGGCAATAGTCATTCTACTCACTTTCATATATTGTCTGTAGAAGTCAGTAATTATCAGTAAGGATTATTTTTCTGAAGATTAAATATATATTATTTTGAAAACTATGCTTCCCAGAAAACATAATAAATTTTATATCATATTCTATCAGCTTCCCAAAGTTTGGGTCTGAGACTGAAATCTTGGGGGAGAAATGCATGCTCACATAGAAAAAAGAATACAGAATAAGTATGATCAAAAATATTAATTCCTACTTGCTTTGAAAAAATGAATGACCCACTGATCATGCTCTGGAAAGTTTGCTGCAGAATAGCTCTGCACATGTCACTGCCTGATCCAAAGTGGATGCAAGCAAATTGGAGATTGACTGTTCTGAATGCACTTTGGATCAGGCCATTACTTTGTCTCTAGTGTTTCTATGCTCTGCAAAAATAAATGGGGAGTGCAGGGTGGACAATATCCGACATTTATCATTCAGTCAGAGGGTGGTGAGCAATTTGATTGTTTTTTTTTTCCCATTCCAGATTTATATTCTCTCCCTGTGTTATTTCCGTTATTGGTAGTAGTAGTGGCAGTATTGTAGTGTACTTTAATTATTAAACAGTTCTTATCTCAACCTGTAGGGTTTACATTCATTCGATTCTCCTCCACATCCCACCCAGAGGGGGGAAAGGGTTAGGGTGTGAATGAGCAGCTCTGTGGTGCTGAGTTACTGGCTGGGTTTAAACCAGGACACCTGTGCTGACAGGAAATTGCCATTCAAGTATATCTGTTCACTTGTTTTTCTGCCACTGATTTTATAGGAGATTTTGGGAAAGCAGATAAACTGAACAAGTCTGATTTTAGTTTACACACATACCTGTAGTTTTTTTTCTACTGTTAGTGTTTATAAAACTTTCTGTAATCCTGGATGGGAAAATGCCATAGAAGTACAAAGTAAAGTACTCTGTTTTGTTCAGGTGAGATTTGTGAGCTAGTGCACTTAGAGTCCTAAAGTCAGCAGTTCATTTCTTCCCTGTGAAGACAACATTCTAAGAACTTTCGATTTGCAGGTGTTTGACATGCAATGTACATTTCTTCTTTGGTCAAAGAAGACTCTCTCTTCACTTCCCTAGTTTAGACTTTACTTTTAAAAGCCTAGGTTAATACAATATCTCCAATATCCTTCTATAGAAGATAAAACATCTGTCCCTCATGATCACCTTAAAACATCAGTTGACTTTCTTTTTATACAAGTGAAACTTAGAAAAAAGTAATTCATCTCCAGTGAGTTTTTAATTAAAACATACAATATAAATCAAAATATCAGTAAATTCAGAAGAATAATACACTAAGTATATTTGATCTACTGTAATTTGAGGATTAGGCTAGATTCTTTCTAGTGAAGTAGAGAAGTAGAAGATGCCAAAAGATACTACAAGCACTGGTTTCCAGAGAGCAGAATTTTGATTTTCAAGGAAGCACAGGTAACATTTTTATTTCTTTCTATTGTTGGAAATACCCTATTCTATGCTGGGGTCTCCCAACTACTGCAGTTGGAATATACTCTCCCAAGGATATCACATCTGTCATTACAATATACTTTAAACCATATCATTCCCTGGTCTGTTTGCACCATGCAAGATACTTGGCAAAGGAAGAGTCTGCAGTCAATCCTTTCCAATCTTACAGCAAAATTTCTTTATTTACTTCATTATAACTCAGTTTTACCCAGTGGTTTAGGGATGTGTCTTTGTTTGTTAAATGTAGAAATTAAGCGATTACAAATCTAAGCTTCATAAACTAAGCTCTGCCTATTCTGGTCTGTTTTATTTCCAAGAGTTTCTACCACGGTATGCAACCAGGATACATTTGTTTTGCTACAAACTGGTGTGAAGTGAAAGAATTTTGTATCCCAAGATGGAATGCGTTATTACGATCTTAAAATGTCAACAAAGTAGATTTATGCTGTGTTACTTTAGTTGTGTTGTGATAATATTGGCTATAGTAATAGTGCATTTGACTATTCTCTCTCCTTACAGCTTTAACCTTCAGAATGAGATACCACAGTTAAAGTTCAGAATTACTAACAGTGCTGGCCCAAGCAACACCATCAATTTTGGGTGTACAAAGTAGAATCATAGAACCAACTGGGTTGGAAAAGACCTATAAGATTGTCAAGTAGGCCTAATAAGCTCCCCTCACCCACCCCCATTTTTTGTTTTCTTGGGTTTTTTTTAAATTTAACAGAAGCAAGCCTGTCCATTGATTACCATGTGGGTTATAGGGGTTGCATTAATGTGGAATATTGTGACTGGAATCATGGATAGTGAGTGAATCAGCCTGAAGAGGTTTTTTGGAAGTCAGAGGAGTAGCTGACCATCTCAAGGACACCCATTTCCCAAAGGATATGAGTGTCAGCATAGCTTACTGTTATTTTTCTCAGAATACCTGATGCATAAAAATTCTGTCAGTTTTCATAAAAAAATATGATAGATAAATAGATAAATTGTGCTGTTGTCATATGAGTAAAGGTCCCAAATACTTAGGGTTATGAATTACAATGCTAGGTGACCCAACAATACAATCTTGTCAGTTGAGAAATAGAATGAAGCAGTGATCTCTAAAAATAAGCATACTAGGGGGTTTTGGGGAGGAGCGAGTACTTTGGAAGTCAAAAGTCAACCCAATGTATGGTCACACAGTTTTTTACTCTTAGACAACTTAAAATGGAGACTATTTCCTAAACATTATCTATGGTTCTCAAAGAAGTAGGACCTATAATACATTAACTTTACTTGACATAAAATGTAATCTTAGAGCTGATTAAGCATAAGAAAATTACTAAAAAAAAAAAAATATACTACCAAAGTTTACTCAGCCAGCATTACTTTCAACATGGTACTTGCCTAACTGCATAAAGTTTCTAATTGAGTTTATACTTCTGCCATAATGTACAAATCAACAATGGGTGGAAAACTTTGCTTTGCAAACTTCCTGCTTGCCAGAGTGTCATCAGGTAACTTCAAACATGTTTACTCTTCTTTTCTACACTTAAAGGTTTTCCTGAATCAAAACATACTGGTCAAACTACCACATAATCACTAAACTGCTGATGGCGAGAAGCCTTCCTAGACCACAACTCCATTAAAAGCAAATAAACAACAAAAACCAACACACACACACATCAAACCCCAAACATTCCTCTTGTTATCTTAGCTGTAAGAGCATCTGCCAATGTAACCCATTAACCATTGAGAAACATCAGGATCTACTGAAAAAAAAAAAAAAAAAAAAAAAAGTCGCTCCTTCCCCCACCAATAGCTTAGTAGTTAAAAGACCAGGTAGGTTCTCTGGACCTGAGTTCATAACCCTCCCTATTTCAGTCAGACAAAGCGATTTTAGTTCAGTTTGTCACCCTCCTGAGAGTCTGCTGTAACCATTAGGCTATAGCACAGTTTGAGGTAAATCTTTCACTCCCCCCAGCTGACACTATTCCATTTGGTATAAATAATTAAATGAAGAAGGACATGAATTTGACTTTCCCATATGACTGCCCTAACTACCAGGCTATAGAGTCAATCTCTCCTCTCTTCTTTTTCCCCCAACTTAATGAATATTTAATTGTTTACACAAAGTGAAACAGTTTCAATAGGAGAAATTCTGAGAGACAGAATTCCCAGTAAGCCAATACTCGGGACACTTTCCTGAGAAATGGGAGATCTACCACCAACTCTGTTTCAAATCAGGGAATCAAGCCTGCCTTGTGGGGTGGCTTAGGTGCCAAACTCCAGGAGTCAGCCATCAGTTGCAAAATCCTGGCAGGAGGAAAGGGGATTGAAGACTCATGGCTGAGAGTCTCACCTATTTTTATCACTTGCTTTCACTTATCTTTCCTGGCTTGCTGTTCAGCTTTTTGCCTTTTGCATACCTTATCTTCAGGCACCTAACACTTCACATGCTCATAAAGCATGCAGACACCGAAGCCAGAGTGCCTGACTCTGTAAGTTGAGGTGATGCTCATGAGGCATAGAAATAGAGCAGACAAAACTGTTTGTGATTTATAAATCAGTCTTCAGTATATTTGCACTGAAAAAATCCTTTGAATTGTTATTCCTCTAAGCATTCCTCAAATTAGGTTTGAATTCTGGGGCAGAGGGCAATACCAATGGGACTAAAGCTGTTTTATGAGATATTTTGCAATTCAGATTGATTGTTCTGTGGGACACTATAGTGGAACTACTACCGTCAACTGTTTGGAAGTGGATGTTTTTGAGATGCGAAAAACAAACCCCTGCAAGCTTGGAAACACTTTGTTTTTTGCCCCTTAGGCGCATCCGGAAGAAAGACTGCTGCCTCTGACATGAACTCTCAGGTCTGATCTCACTGCTGCCAGGATGAAACAGTTAGGTAAATCTGATGCAGGGGATCAGGATCAACTTGAAGCACAAGGAGAAGTTGTCTTTTTCTGTGAGATATTTCTATAAAGTGAGAACAGAAAAAGTGGATGATATTTTTTACAGTCGGGACCAGTGAACTGTCTTCCCCCTCCTACCACTTTCATCCTTTCTTTTTCGTCTTTGACAAGGTCTGTAAATATGACAACTAATCTCAGAAAACAGTGCACAGAAGACTCATTCACAAAGGTCAAAAGGTCCATACAACTCTCTGTGTTAGTGTTCTTCATGTGCTTCGTTTTCTTCAAAATGTTTCCCTAAAACCTCCTTTGAATGTTCTTTTCTCATTCTTTCCCCAAGCCAAAATACATTTTAAGTATGTGAGTTGTTATGCACAAGAAAAAAGTTCATGGTATCATTCACACTATTTGTAAAGACTACTGGCCCTGTAAAGAGACTTATAATGCAGTGACTGCTGGGAGCGGGTGGGCTGGCAGGGAGGGGGAGAAGAAACAAACCAATCCCAAGAGGACCTATATTATTGGTCTAACTAATGCTTTTTCTTTAGTTCAAGTCTGTCTGTCAATTAGCTCACAGGCACACATATCCTGTAGTGAATCCTAATCCAGCCATTTGAGGAAGCCTTAGCTTCAGCCCTGCATGTGACTTATTACAGTCTCACAAGGTCATCCTCAAATTCTTATACATTTTTGACCCTACAAAAAGCAAAATTAATGCCAAGAAACCAATATAAGGGAGAATAGCATTTTTGTATGAAGCATTCTTGATCAGTTCTTTCAATCTTGCTGTACTCAAAGAGCCCAATCTATTTTTCACACATAATGCTGCAGACTTTATAGCAATTGAATACTGTTATCTTCTTGCGAGAGCTTCCTCTAAACTCACGTCACTCCAGTCTTGTCCAGTAAATCATTCTTCATTTCAGGGGTTTTGAGGTCATATCGTCAAAATCAGCTTCAATCTATTCTGTCCTTTTACCTACAGATGCTCACCAGAACTACCTTACTCAAGTTTTAGACTCACAGACAAGATTTTCAAGAATCATTTTGAGTTATTCCAAG
Source organism: Psilopsiagon aymara (assembly GCA_024733675.1). Lineage (NCBI taxonomy): Eukaryota > Metazoa > Chordata > Aves > Psittaciformes > Psittacidae > Psilopsiagon > Psilopsiagon aymara. The sequence continues at coordinate 1,849 of JANRGW010019789.1, read as the reverse complement.
TCTATAGAAGCTGTGTATGAACAATCTGCTGACACCTCCATCATTTCTCAAAATCTCCCACCTGATAAAGCCCAGCTCATTCATTCCAGTTTCAAAGAAGCTTTCTAGCAATTTAAGGTGCAGAGAGACCAAATTTTCTTGTCTAGCCAAGTTCCCAATGTCTCTGTGTATTTTGGTTTTGCTGTCTAAAAATTAATTCTTGAGTATTGGGCCTACAGCAGGCAGAAAAGCAAAAAAGGTGTAGCGCTTGACATGTCTATTCACCAAAAAACTGAAGGAAGGTGCCTGCATCTCTTGCAGATTTGCCAGATTTCGCTGTAGGTTTTCTGTACAAGCCTGTTTCACTTAACCTGCTTGTTTTTTTTACCCTACCAAAGGGCTTTAGGAACAACACATGTATACCATATTTCTTATGTCTTATCTTTAATATCACCTTATTTTTGTCTTTCCTTTTTAAAGGTGGCCAAGATGGCAGAACTCAGAGATGCTCTTGCGTATCTTCAGCTCTTCCCCTAGATATTCCTGTGCTTCTGGCACAACACCACAGGGCCACTGGTGGTAGGCTGGAAATAGAGCCAATACTAAGTTAGCTGTTATAATCCTTTCAGAAGAACTTTCTTGTCCCTTTTCAGGCTCCACCTGTTCACAAGAATGTTTGACTGGAACCTCAGCTCCTTGGTTTAATTGCTGACCTAATCTTCGGGAAGAATACAAGACATTCCTTTCCCTTCTAAACAGTACTAGTTTGCTGGACAATACTTTACATTTACCTTAGTGGTATGAACCATTTCAACCATCACAGGGGAGGCCTATCCTACATAGCGTATTCCTATATAACCTATCATAACTTTCCAGATAGGTTGTGTAAGTACAGTAATTATTGCATGCAATTACAGAAATACTGAATAAAATTATTTTATAATATTGAATGAAATTATAATATATGGTTCCTGAATCAAAATAAATATGAAATTTTGAGGGGAAAAAAGATAAAAAAACATTGAATTAATAACAAAGTCAATTACTCTGGCAATCCTCCACCAGCACTAAGGAAACAAGAAGTAATTAATTTCACAATGCTTCTTCCCTCTCACACTTTCCTGTATCTTCCTCTTCTCACTTCAGCCCTCACATCAATCTTTTGCCTTTCAGCACTCTACACACACACACACACTATACATTCCTTCAGGGCAGCACACAATTCCCTTACCTGTTTTGACAAGAAATACACATTGAGTCACACGCCAGAGGCCACAGTTACAAAAAAGTCACAGGTCAATAAAGATCACTTACATGTCCTATGAGCTTTTTCATCCTCTTTTCCCCCTTCAGGATCCAGGGCCTCAGAAAGGAAAGACAGAAATGTCAAGGGCCCCTTTATGAAGTGCTTTAAAAAAAAAAAATAGACCCCCAAACCCACCATTGTATGCCCCACTCAACCTCTTGTTACGTTGCCTTAAGGAAAGTGGCCTTTTTCTCTGGGCCTCCTTCACCTTGAAGGGGTTCTTCATCCCTTCAGGAAGTTAGTCACTGACTTATCTCTCTCCCTTGATGTTGTACAAGAAGGATGAAGAGATTAGTCAGTATTCTTTAAAAACTGTCTTTTACAAGGAAGCCAATAAAATGATCTACATTGTATCACAGTTCAACATATCTGACATCTGTTCTGTAATAAAATTCACTTCATACATATGCTTCTTCAAGCTCATACATATGCTCCCCACAAGCATTCCCCGGCTGCTTTTCTGAGACATTTTATAGAATTGTAGAATAGTTAGGGTTGGAAAGGACCTTAAGATCATCTAGTTCCAAACCCCCTGCCATGGCCAGGGACACCTCCCACTAAACC